>JAUUDZ010076941.1:0-20283 GCA_032361705.1 Panulirus versicolor
TCCAACAATATTATATGGTTGTGAGGCATGGGCTATAGATAGGGTTGTACAGAGGAGGGTGGATGTGTTGGAAATGAGATGTTTGAGGGAAATATGTGGTGTGAAACTGTTTGATGGAGTAAGTAATGAAAGGGTAAAAGAGATGTGGTAATAAAAAGAGTGTGGTTAAGAGAGCAGAGGGTGTTGAAATGGTTTGGACATATGGAGAGAAAGATTAAGGAAAGGTTGACAAAGAGGATATATTTGTCAGAGGTGGAGGGAACAAGAGGTGGGAGACCAAGTTGGAGGAGGAAGGAGGGAGTGAAAAGGACTTTGAGCGATCAGCGCCAGAACATACAGGAGGGTGAGAGGTGTGAAAAGAATAGAGTGAAATGGAACAATGTGGTATACTGAGGTCAACATGCTGCCAATGGACTGAGGCCTGGTTGTGGATAGGGAGCTGTAATTTTGGTGCATTTCACATGACAGAGAATGGATGTGGCCTTTCTTCGTCTGTTCCTGGCCCTACCTTACTAACACAGGAAACAGCGATCAAGTATGAAATGTATATATATTGTCTTTCACATATATTCGCCATTTCCCACGTTAGCAAGTTAGTATCATGAGCAGATGAATGAGCCTTAGAGGAAAAAATTCTCACTTAGCATCCTTTGTTCTTCCTCTGAAAAAGTAATACAGGAGGGGAAGATTTCCAGTCCCCACTCCCACCTCTTTTAGTCACCTTCTATGACAAGCAGGGAATATCTGGGAATTACTCTCTCTCCTATCCCCAGGTCTTTCTTTGTCTATTTCCTGGCACTACCTCACTGATGCGGGAAACAGCGACTCAGTATAATAACAATAACAATGATAATAATAATAATAATTTATCTATGAGGATTTTCCCTCAAAGGCTCAGTTCTTTGTTCTTGATGCTCCCTTGCTAAAGCAGGAAATGGCATATATGTATGAAAAAATATATCCCTGATGTAGGGAAAAAGACTGCTACCTTCATATTCCCTGGGTGTCTTAGATAGTCACTAAGAGGAGAAGAGGCATGGAGCATTGAGCTAGAATTTCTATAAGATGGAGTAGAAGGAGCCAAGCAAGGAATGTTCATCCTTACTGAAGGCTTTGGGTGAGGTCCCTGAATGTGTGTGAATGTAACAAAGATGAGAAGAAAGGAGAGATAAGAAGTGTTTTATGGAAAGGAACATGGATGGTCTGGTTCTGCATGAAACAAAGCTCAAGGACAAAAGGTAAGAATGGTTTGAGAATGTGTTTGAAGTAGAGTCAGTAGTTGGTGTGAGAGAAAAAGCTAAAGAAGGGGTTGCACTACTGCTGAAGTAGGAATTGACAGTACAGAATACCCTAAATTTAATGGATACTGGTATAACACATTTCGGATTTAATGGACCGGGCAAATAATAATACATTAAATAACAATTCAAAGTTTTAAAGAATTCAAAAATTTCAAATGCCACACCATGCACACTTCATAAAGCACTTGTTTTTGGTAGCATGTGGTATACTTGCTTTGTTTCAGTCTCAGTCAGCCTAAAGCTATCGTGCGGTAAGGTTGTACACAGAGAATTGTGACTTTATCTATTAAATCATTTTGTAATCCTTACAATTCAAAATGGTATCAAGTGATGAGGGGTTAAAGAGAGCATGTGGTTAAAAGAAAGCATGTGAACTGTACATTGTATTACTGTATAATGAATCAAAAAATAGCCCATTGGTAACATTCAATTAAACAGACTTCAGGCATTAAAAGACATACCTTCCCTCCTATTAGTCCATTTAATCGAAGGTTTATTGTGTGAAAAAGTGCAAGGAAGCAAATTTCAGACGATGTGGGTAAACATGAAAATGGATTGCGAAAGATGGTTAATTATTAGCGCTTATGAAACAGCCATGAAGAAAAAGATGATGATAAAGAGGCAAGTGTTTTAAAAGCAACTGAGAGAAACTGACAACAGTTTTGATGCAAGAGAAAGAGTAGTAGCACTGGTCAATCTAAATGTGATGGTGAGTAAATTGGCAACTGAAGGTATGATTTGGGGACATGAGGTAGGTATTCAGTAAGATGAATGGAAATGGTAAATAGCTTATGGAGTTATCCTGAAAAAGAGCTGGTGTTTGGGAATACATGGTATAAAAAGAGAGACATAAACAAGTAGATGTATGTCAGTAGGAATGATGGTAAGTGGGCATTATTAGATTACATAATTATTGGCACAAAAGACTCTTGGATGCAAATGAGCTGAGAAGGGCAGATGATGGGGTGTCTGATCATTACCTAGTAAAGGCAAAGATGAAAATATGCTGAACTTTTCAAAAAGAGGAAATGATATGGGTGAGAAGAGAAAGGAGACTCATGTGAAGAAATACCTGGAGAAACTGAGAGCAAAATGGGAAAGGATGTGTGTAAATAAAGCTAGGGGTAGTAGATGGGGAAAGGTAAGTATTTATAGCAGTAAAGATTTATAGAGGTTTTCAAGAAAGATGAAATGACATGGGTGACAAGAAAGACCTGAAAGCAAACATATGTTCAATTCTAAATGATGGCGGAGCCAACGAAACATCATGTGACATTTGCTGATAACCATGAGGAAAAATGAAACATGATATGTCCCAAGTGCAATTTCGTGTATATCACACCTTAAAGGGAGACTTAGAAATAAGTCAGACACATGCCACATGTCCAAGCTATAGGCTAAAAGCCAGTGTAGTAATCAAATTAAAACATTAGCATCATCTATCAAATATCTTTAGTGTTGGTCACTTAAAGTTATTTCTTTTTTTTATGTTAGCTGAGACGGTACGAGCAACTGAGTCTTCCTCTGATAATATACGAAAAACTTTGCAGAAAATATAAATTTTCCTTGTAATATCCGAAAATATGATTATCATAGCAAAAAAACCCTATCCAATGAGTACACATAAGTGTAATTTGGTTCTGAATGTTTACTTGATTGGGAGGCTAATAGGAATGAGGGCACACATGACTATATGCTGACCTGTCATTGGTTGTCTGTCTGCTAGGATATGGAAATGCTATTGATATATTTTAAGAAAACTTGGTGGTTCATAAATAGTTTTGGACTTTCAAGAGGGCCATATTTTAGGAAAAATTCTGATGCTTATCTTCTTGACCAATTTCTCACACTAAACACTTGTTTTGTTAATTAACATCCAACAATGAAATCATGCATGGAAACTGACTCAAAAGGACAGAGAACCATACTGAAGTCTGCATAAACAAGCTAAGAAAAGTCTTCTTGAATGATACTCCTGCCTCAATTATGGGGTTCTAACTAGGGAAACCATCATACACCTTGGCTTTTACTCATTCATAAGCATTTACATAGCCAAACAGAAAACAAATACACACACATTCAGTGCAATAAAATAATAACAGAAACTAACCGATGGGTGCTTCTGTCTGTCTCTGTCTGGATGGTGACACTTCATGACTGGATCCCCAAGATGAATTATTCTTGTTTGTACTGGTCGGAGAACTGGAGCTCAAGGACATTTCACCTTTATTCCATTTTGAGACAGGAATATTAACTGGTTTAGGCTGTGCTTGCTGCTGATGCTGTGAATGTGAATAATGCTGAGATGGTTTCTTCTGATGAGCAGGCTCTGGTGTCTTTTTTTTTGGTGCAGAATTATATTGTGGATTAGTATGACGCAAATTTAGTGGCTGTTGTGACTTGGATTCTTGTAGATTTAAGGGTGGTTGAGGATTTAATGATTGCTGAGGTTTTGAATGTTGCAGATTTAAGGACTGTGGTGGTTGTGACTGCTTAGGTTGATGGGGTGAGTTAGTATGCTGCAAAGAATGGGACTGTGACTGACTCTGCACTGGTGAATTTGGGTGCACCGTCTGCTTTGTTTGTTGCACTGGTGACTTATGCTGTATAGTTTGTCTTTGTTGTTGTACTGGTGAGTGGTGTTTTGGTGAGTGTACTTTTTGGACAGGTGAATGTTCTGTAGACTGTTTTTGTTGTTGCTCTGATAAATGTTTTTCATTCAAATGCTTTTGCTGTTGAACTGGAGAAACATGTTTTGGATGATCTACTGGGGAATGACTTTGGGACGTATGTTGCTTGTGTTGTTGTAATAAGGTACTTTGTTGTTTCACTTGTGGAACTGAGGACTGGGGATGATGCTCTTTTTCTAGATGATGATGATGAGATTGGGAATGAGATACATTTTGTTGTTTAGAAGTCGTGGAAGTCACTGATGAATGGTCTAGACTGTCCTTCATAGATTTTTCTATGTTATCATCAGCAGTTTTTTGTTTGGAAATCTGCAGTAATTCATTCATAACAAGGTTCATCTCTTCATCCAAGTTGTCATCTTTCTTTCCTTCTGATGTTGTTGAATTCACTTTTTGAGTAATAGATGTACTTGATACTTCTGATGTTGAATCTTTTTCTATAGGACAATTATCTTTTAATTCACTTAACCCAGATGTTCTATTCAATTCAGATGATGACACTCTACTTGTCAGTGATTTGTCTTCATCACTAGATAAGTCTATAACACTGACTGATGAAACAGCCTTTTTGAAATGTGTTTTTCCAGGCGAGCTGTTTTTTGTATCACTATTACCTTCAGCAGGTTTTTCAAATACATTTTCTGATTCTGTTACTGTCTTTGCTGCCCCTTCATTTATCTTTTCTACAGATTTTATACTTAAACCCCCACTTGAAGAAGCAGCCTTTTCCACTGATACTTTAAATGCCCCTATATCCTTCTGCTCAGCGGAAGGGCTCTTCTTTTTAGCTATTTCTTTTGATGAGCTAGACACAGCTGAAGGTGAGATCCTTGGAACTACTGTGGCACTTAGAGAAGGCTTTGGTGGCTGGGTACTGATACTGCTTGAGACAGACGAAACAGTGCCACCTCCCAGGCATATCTGTTTCTTGACAGGTGCTGTCTTCACATGGTTTTTGTCCCTGGAAAGAAAATATCAGACATTAAAAGAACTTGTTGGTAAGAAATTTTATAATAGAGAACACATCTGAAATAAGCTGCATGCTAGAATCCATCATTACACTCTTTGACCAATGATCTCAACCAGTGGATGTGCCTGGAAGCTCTATAGCAGGGGCTTCTGACGAAGAAAGGTAAAGGTAAAGGAGAAGCTGTTAGGTATGAAAAAACATCATTACCATCTTTCTTTTCATGAAGAGAAAGGAAAGCATGTGTGGAAGTAGGAAAAGAGGAGGGTGAATGGTTCCAGATGAAGGTGGGACCATAAATGTTGAGGATCTACAAGAGATGGGCAGGTCTGCAGTTTGTTTAGGATGAGAGGGCCTTGGGTTAAGTCAGCTGCTGTTAGCTGATAATACAGCTCTAGTAGCAGATTCGAGTGAGGAAAATTGCTGGTATCTGAGTTTAAGAGTGTGATAGGAGAAGGCTGAGATTTAATGTTATTAAAAGTACGGTTATTAAATTTTCAGAGGAGAAAGGTTGAATGGAGAAAACAATGAGGAAGTGGAGTGTTTTAGATACTTGGAAATGGACAAGGCAGTGGATGAACAACAGGAACTGAAGTAAGCTATAGGTTGGGTGCATTGAAAATTATGTGAAAAGAGAGGCTGTTGTCTGTTATGGCAAAAATAGGTATGTCTGATGTAAAAGTAGTCCCAACAGTGTTATATGGATGCGAGGTGTGGGTCCTAGATAAACAGATAAAGAAGAGGGTGGATGTGTTGGAAATCAAATGCCTAAGGGCAATGTGCAGTGTAAGGAGGGATGATCAAGTCAGACATGACAGAGAAAGAGAGAAGCGTGGTAGTAACATGAGCATGTACAAGAGAGATGAAAAAGGTGTGCTGAAATGAGGGTATATGTTGGAAAAAAGGATACATGTGTCAAAAGTGGAGAGAAAAAGAAAGGGGTGACTGAGAATGAGATGATAGGATGAAATGAAAGATGTTTAGGATAATTAGGTGTGATACATGCACAGGACAGGGCAAATTGGAGATGTGGTGCACAGAGGGGGTATGTGTTGTCAATGGTCTGAACCAGAGAATATTAAGAAGTAAGGGAAAACCACAGATAGGTCTGTAAATCTCGGTTTTGGCACATTATACAGGACAAGTAGATACTGGATGTAACCGAATGAGGCTGTTCTTTGTCTGTTCCTAGTACTACCTTGTGACATTAAATAATAATAGATAAGAAAATCTGTATGACAAGTGAGGTGATCCAAACTTGAAGGTTTTCAGAAGGTGTTTCCAGGCATATGACTTACCTGTCATGTATACAGAACAGCTGCAGTGAAGGAGTTCATGGTCTCATAAAGAAAGTGAAAGTGTAAAAGACAATCAAGTGATACATATAGTGAAGAAAACGCAAAATTAGATGGAAACAAATCTAGCCAGCACTGCCAAGCACCATCATAAAGGAAGCAATCAGATGTTGAAACGTAAACACTCTATTGTAGATGGTGAGGCAAGTCATCAAAGCTGAAGAAATAATATTCACAAAAAATGATGTATAAGAAGAAAGCTAAGAACTAAAATCAAATGAATAACTATAATCACGTTAATATAGATATGATAATTGTAATAAACGTAACAATAATACTGGGTCATTAATAACAGCCTGCAGATATCAAACATACATAATACAGTAAGTATATGTGCAAATGAGACTATCCTTTGTCTACTCCAGATGTTAATTCACTAATACGAAAAACAGCAATCAATATAAAAAAAGAGAAATGGTGAACTTGTTAAGAGTATATGAACATAGACAATGAAATTAACCTATATGGGATCAGAAAGTAGGTAAATTTTTAGACATGCGCAATATATCATTACAGGTGTAATGTTTAAAACTTACACAAACTTACAAGTTGGAAAAACAATATTCCACAGGTTGTTATAATTTTGAAATGTTTATAAATCAGTAAGTTTATAAAAGTTCATAATACTGAAAATACCTAATCCAAACCTTTGTATTCCATGAACTGATCATCAAGAATTACTAATAATAAAGGCATGTGATAATGCTCCTGTACATGAAATAGAAGCAAAACCTCATGGTTATAGTGCTTCTCCAAAAGAAAATTATCTTTTATCTGTCCTGTCTGAAGGCCTACACTTGCCTGCATAAGAAATGAAGAGATGACTTTTATAATCTAAACATTCCAGGATATGTACCCTAATGATATGAAGAGCTGTATTTCTTTCTTTCTGCACTCATTTTGGTTCTGCTGCAATACTTTGTTATCACTTTTGTGAATCCTTAAAGGCCAAGTGATCTGCAAATTTGTGATCATGATGTGGAAAAAAATAGCCTTTAAATTCTCTGTTCGCTATTATATGAGAAATATATATATATATATATATATATATATATATATAAATAGTTAAGTTTCCAGAAAAACAAGTGTGATATCATAACTAACATGGCCGTGGTAAAGCACAAAAGTTAACGCATAGATCACCTCACAAAGGCCATAGTTGGGTAGTGGAGGCTTAAGGAGTAGATGTGGGGTGGGGAATGCTCCGCAAGTGCCTCATTAAAGACACTCATCACTATTCATGAAAACAATACATGTAAATGTAAAGTATATGCACAAACAAGTGAATTATTGTCACCTACATGACTATTGTATAGTGCTAAAGTTAACATATATAAAAATAGACAGTTGGAGACAGTGGAGGAAAAGTGAAGGAAGGGAGGAAAGAAGAAAATACAACAAAGGCAAGCCTTGTGATGCAAATTCACTTCCTGAGACTTATTGCTATTTATGATTACTTGCCTTGTGATGCAAATTCACTTCCTGAGACTTATTGCTATTTATGATTACTATCTATAATTTTTGATCTTTAGAATTGCTTCCAGAGAGTGGGAGTCTCTGCAATAAGCACCTATGGTGACCATGGTAACACCTAGCAGCCAAACAAATGTCAAAATATTAGCAGGGGGATTTGAACAATGCTCACAAACCTTTGCACTCATTTGATAATTTCTAGCCCCTGATACATAAATCTTCATATGAAGACTTCCAGCATTTAAAGATTAATACACTTTATTTCCTTGTGTTCTGTTAAAACAACTATTCATGCTAATTCATGCATAATCAATGAATAGAAAATGAAATTGGCAGCACACACTGCCCATAGATCTAGTTTCCTTTTAAACAGTCATGTTTACCTGCTTCAAGAAATTTCTTACTCTAGTACAGACTGTTTTTTAATATACTGAGTGTGCACTACTGTATATCTATTACAGAAATTTTTACTGAACTGAGATACGGTAATATCAGTGTGTAAATTGTAAGACTGTTTTGGTGTTGGCTCTTCAACTATTTATGACAACAAAGCAACATGAAAAGTTGATGAAGTCATACAATGAAAGAGATGGAAATAAGGAAACTGCTAACCATAAGACTACCTCAACTGGACCAGATGCCATACCAGGACTTCATCGAAGTAATCACACATCACTACCTCAGTCTATGTGTACATTCAAAAATCAGAAACAATCACAGATTTTGGGTAAATACTGAAAGTCACAGTCATAATGTTTGAAACTTACATCACCTTATACATTAGGAAAAGAAAAGTCCACAGGTTAAACTATAATTTATTAGATCTACCATGTGGTCCCTTTCGCAAGACAGGTATCCAAAAAAATTTTGAAATCTGGCACTTGCTTGACCCTAATCCTGTCAGATTTAAGATGTCATACTGTATCAAGTGCGCATGTATGTATGAGAAAATCTGACTGCAATAAAGTGAACTTGATCTTGTTGGTACGTGGTTTCTACACTGGTTTACTGAAAATTTTGAGCTTGTAGCTATCAATAACAAAATTCATGGTGGATACATTTAAAATCATTGTAATAGCAGCAAACATATCATGTAACAACAAACAAGAGAAAGTTAAGCATACAGTGTAGAGAAAGCTTGAAGGATCAATAAAGCATAAATCTAAGGTATCTATGGGAACTGGCACCAACTCCCGACTTCTCAGTTCACAAGGATGCATGAAATCTCTATCAGCAGTTAAAAAAAGTCTGAGATAGTTTCAATGGTTGGCTTCCCAAAAGTTTGGTGGAAGAAGGAAACATCAACAAACCAAGGAAATCTGTTCCCCTCCTAATATCTTTCAAAGGTTGACCGATAAGTTGATGGATTACCAAAATTTCTTAATACAATATCTCCATAAAAGTACCACCATATTCATCATTTAATTTTGTGGCTTTGTTCACTACAAAGCTTCTCTAATTATTCATCAATGTAAATTTCTAAATATGAGAAATGAAAGACTATGCTTTCTGCACTGTCGTACCAAAAGACATTCAGATTTTCTCTTGCATAAAGTAAGTTATTTCTTCCTCTCTTCTGTAGCCTGTCCTGTTCCAAATATCATTTCCTGGAATTTCCCTTTCTACTAGAGAGTAATATCTCTTTTGCTTTCATCCAGTATATTCATGGCACCATTATCCAAATCATATCCAAGTTGTCCAGAGCATTTTACATAATGATCTCATCAATTTTCACCTTAATATTTCAAACAATTATGGAATATTTTACTTAATCTATTTATCAACCTAGGATCAAGATGCACATATGATCATCCAGGCTGTGAAACCCCTGACCAGAAGGCTTCCATATTCTGGCTGGTTGGATACATTTTGTGGATATTTCTTCAACGAGGCACTTAAGACTCGACTTAGCGGTTCTTTCATTTCTAATCTTTTACTTTTTTCTTACATAACCTAAGACTTGGCATCATGTTTTATCGAGCAATCTATTTCGTTTAAGCTTATCTCAGTCTGGCAAACTATTATGATCTAACTTATCCCATTTGACCTAGTGCAAACCTTTATAATGTACCATGTGCCTTCTTCGCAAATACGAAAGATATCTAGTATAGAGAAGTTGTCTCAATAGTGGATGGATGAAAACCTGTCAAGAAGGCATAACCATAAAGAACATATTGCAGATCTAAGGTCTGTTAAAATCCATGACGGTAAAAACTAAGGTAGGACAAGAGGTAGGCCATCAATTGTACATTACCAAAAAAAAAGGACTCTAAACACATCACAACACATATCTCATTTCCTCTAAAAATAACTAATAGCTAATGACTGATGTGAGTAAGAATGAAAGTAAACTGTGAGAGGTGGGTGACTGTCAATGCCCGTGAAACAGGTAAGAAGCAGGGTGAGGAAGAGAGAGGATTCTTTTGGGAGGAAATGACTGAATGTTTGGAGTCAGAGTTCTCATGGTGGGTGATTTGAATGTAAGAGTAGGTGATATGGCCGGTGAGGGTATAACTGGGAGGTACACAAGGCATCCAAAATGAGTGAAAATGGAGAATAGCTGTTGAGCAGTGACACAAGAATGCTCGGGCATTTTGATGTAAGTTATTGAATCCCTGAGGTGGATGATATGATTATAAAAATGGGTAATGTGGGAGCTGAGGGTATAATAGGGGGCATGAGGTATTGAGGGAGAGTGAAAACTGGGAACAACTTGTCGAGTTTGTAATACAAAAAAGGACTGGTGACTGGTAATGCCTAGTTTTGAAAAGGTGGATACAAAAGTTAATGTGGGTCTGCAGGGTTGAGCGGGACAGCAGGTAAGATGCCTGAACACTTCTTGATGGAAGCCTGAACATTCAGGTAGGTGAAAGGCAAACACTGGACAGACAAAGCTGGACAAATGTGGTGTACAGGGGGTAATGTGCTACAATGGGCTGAACCAGGGAATATGAAGTGGTCAGGGTAAATCAAAGAATTATCTGAGGCTTAAATGTGGATAGGGGCTCTGGGTTTGGTGCATTATATATGACAACTAAAGAGTGGATGAGAACAAATGAGGCAATTCTTTATCTGTTCCAGATGCTACCTCCCTAATGTGGGAAATGGCAAACAAGTACAAAGAAAAATCAGATCTCAGTCATTCTATATGAGCTTATTTCTGTGACACAATTTGTTTTACTGCTCTTCTTTGTCTGTATTTCAGTTCTTCTCTGTCTCTGATAAAGTTCGGTGACCAGAACTGACAAACATATTCTATGCGAGGACTGACTATGTTACTGTAAAGAGTATAATGTCTGCAAAAAGCCTTGTGAATCCCCCATATATTTTCAGAGATGATACATGGCTAATGTTTATTGTGGGGAGAAGGATAAGCCACTCACTAGGCGAAATCACAATACATCTGGTCACTGAGATGTCGTTTCTAACGGTGAGAGCACTAACAACCCACTTCAACGTGCTTTAGGCTATTTTGAGGGAACAATATTCTTTCTTTACACTTCCAGGCTGCCACTTCATTTTAGGGAATTTCATTTCTGGGCACTGTATTGCTTCCATCTGTGCTTCAAGATGGTTGGCTCTTACCTTCCTAAGGGGGAGAAAGCCCAAAGTATTGCCTGAAAGCAAGAAAATGTGGTTACACATGATATTTCTAGATGCACTGCGTGCCCAGAACACATGATCATGCAGCTGCTTCTGGCAACACTTCATCAGTGCCTCGCCTCATTTAGATCAAGACCCTATGGACCCAAAACATGGATGTAGAATACTTCAGGAACCTTGCCAATTCCATACTCAGAAGTCTTCAGATGGTAATCAAGGCCAAAGGAGAGAAGACATAGTAATATAATGTAACACAGCCTCTGAAAATTATGAGGAGGTGTACAAAGTTTTTTGTGAACACTGTAAGTAAGGCATCCTTTACAGTGGTTGTAAAAGCAAAGACAGGTTACCACCATTCCTTACCTTCCTGCCTCAGGAACACCTTCTAAGGAGCTCTCAAAGCACTCATGAAGCCAAATGTATGTATCCAATGATTAAGACCATGAGTCAAGAAGTGATCATTATTTAGGAGGAAGAGTTCGACAGCTTCAGTATGAAGGCTGCATCTTGGGCATGAGGGGTCTTGAGATATGTTAAATCAATGTTTGTAATGTTGAAAAGATGTCCAGAGTACAGACGTTAAAGTGTAACTTGTATATGTATATCTTATGAGTGTAGTTTCAAATGGGTATATGGCTTGTTGGTGTTTAAGATTGGATTTTTTAATGCTTGTTAGGTCATTTCAGTGACAATCCACCTATAAGTATCTATGACAAAATTTTGCCATGATAGCAGGGCGAGCACATAGTGTTCACTGCTTTTCCCTGCATGTTGGATAACTGTTTCTTTTGATTATCATTTGTCAATTAACATCATGTCTTGCTTGTTGTCTTTAATCAACAGTCTCTTGGTATCTTATGTTTTACATCATCTTTCTTTTTGTGTAGTAGTGGCCCAATGATTATTTCTAATTTCCTTAGAGCATACCATTGTGCTTGCAGTTCTTAATCCTGAAAATCTTGTTCCAATTTGTAATCAAAATCCTTTCTATTATCATTCTCAAGTCTGATCTGTCATGGTGAAAATTTATGTCACTCAAATTGCTTTTGTTCTCAGTTACCTGGTGAAAACCCACTGAAGTCTTAGAGGCCTCCACCACCAAAGCCCAGGCAGGGCCCAAACTGCTGGATTCGGTAGCTGGGTGGCCAAGCTGTAGGAAGCTGCAACCCTCAAGCCCACATGGCCCAAACAACCTGGCTGGTCTGGTGCACTTTAAAGGTGCTTGTCCAATTCACTCTTGAACTTCTACACCATGCATGCTATGCTGTTTCTGATGGTAGATAGCAAAGCATTAAAATGTCTTGAGTTCTGAACGTTTAAGGTGTTCTCTTTTTATGCCTATGGATTTCAGAGGACATATTTTACAAAGTCTTCCATGACTTTCATACTAGTAGGAAGTTATTTCCAAATGTAGGATGGGAAACAAACCTTATAAGATTTTTTTGGCACAAATGATAATATACCTCTCCCATCTGTACTCTAGGGAGTATAGCCTAAGAGATTTAAGCCATTCCCAATAATTTAGTTACTTGTTGCATTCTGATCACTTCTGTTCATTTATTTTGATGCTGTCTCATATTGTGATTTCTATGATACTTTAATAATCCTGTATCATTCACTTCTATATCTGGAAAAAGTGTCATATCATTCGTAAGGATACTATCTATCATGCTATTCTCTCTTGCTGGTCTGTGGTTTACCTTACAAGGTTAAATGATTTACAAAAATTAATTTGCTTTGTAGCAGTTCTCTTTCTTTTCCTGATCCATTATTCTTTTCTTTGTATTTGTACCTATATACTTCTCCTTGCCATTCAATAATATGAAAGTTAAAGTCACCTGTACATATAATTAATGGATCTGTGTTTTCTAATACCTTCAATATTTCTTCAACTTTTGTTAATATTTCTTTAATCATTTAACTTGATTTTTAGTGAAGTACATGATACTAAATTTTGTTTTATCTTGGCTGGAATGCTCATTATGATTACTCACATTTAAGGAGGATAATGTTCATTATCTGCTTTTCTTCTAGCTTACTATGTAAATATACTGCTACAATATCTTGTGTGAGTTTGGTTCTATCTGCTCTGAATGCTTAAAAGTGATACAAGCTTGTTCCACTTCTCGCTTTCTCACTAAGCCATGTCTGTCTTGTTGATAAAGACACATTTCCCGTGTGTATTTAATGATATAATCAACTTCGGCTCTAAAGAGTCTCTCTTGTTAGACTTTGTATATTTCCAATGGCTATCTTCCACAGATTCACTATTCTTTTCTTTGACCAGTGGATTTTGGACTTTCTTCATTCAACTGTTGTTTGAGTTCTTGTTCAGAGCCAGTTTAGTCCTCTTTCACAGATTCCTTCTTTGTCTTCCTCATGTATATTTTCATTGCTGTTGTATTCCTATTTCTACCAAGATTTTCCTTCTCTGATTCTCTAATGAAAAAGAATTCCATGATTTGGTGTGTTTCTGAAGGCAACATAAACTGGCCAATCATTATTCTGTTTCTTATTCCCTCTTAGTGCACAAGGTCATTGTTCATGTCTTCCTGATGATTAAACAATCAATTGTGGTGTAAAGCAGTATCTTCGGTAAGATTTTTTCATTTAATATCAAAACAGTGTTCAGTAAGATTATATAAAGACTTTTTCACAAATCACAGATGAAAAGCAGTCCCATTTCTTCCCATCCACAATCTAACTGTTATACATAATGAACTGGAACCAAAATCCTCATCCAGAGTCATTCCATGGTTGTGCTACTACTTCAGTGACCTAATTCAGCCCACAGAAAGCATGTTATCCTCTGCTTACCTTATCACAATTCACTATTTCCCAGTACACCTTTTACCATAAACTCCTGCATGTTCAGGCCCTGATAAACTCAAAGCCTCTTTCACTCCATCCTTCCATCTCCTTAATTTCCCTCTTCCCCTTGCTACCTCCATTTCTGACACATATATCCTCTTAGTCAGTCTCTCTTTGCTCATCCTCTTTATATGTCCAAACCAATTTAGTACACAAAAGTGACTTCTGAAATACACTCCTGTAATAACTTACAAAATGAAAAATTCTCTTTATACAATCACCATAAACATGCTCAGCACTTAATTCTTTGGAGCAGTACTAGACCCTTCTCATCCAAACCACCTGATAACTAACCACCTAACCCTATGTTGACATAAAAAACTTATCTCTGCCTTACACTTCAAGAAGCTACACTCAAAGATCCCTCCATCTCCAACAAATACAACACTGAAAAAAATATGCATATTAAGATTAATTTACAAACAATAAACAACCACCATTTCAACCCAATCTTAAACACTACCCCTTCAGACACCACCCCTCCAGACATCCATCTAAAAGTACACTCCCAAGGCATATATGAGCAACAATTTCCTGCCTTCCCTCTGGACACCACCCCTCTTTACATTACATACACCTATTTAACATATCACAAGACCCCTAATGCTCAAGATGTAACTTCCACACTGAAGGAAATGAACATCTATTCCTCAATTCTCCTGCAAATGATCCCAAAAAGACATATACACATTACCAAACTTCTTGACCTGTGGTTCTGCCAAGTGACTTGCCCAGTTTCCTGAGCACTGCAGGAGCACCAGAGAAGGGGCTCCCTAAGCAATGCAAAATTCAATAATCTCAAATTTTCCTGTGGAACTGGGAGTAGTAGGGCATGAAGCCAGTAGCATGAGACATGCTGCACAAGCAATCATAAGTTTTGTAATACATCAAATAATCCCTTACTATCCATGGGCCTAAAATTCGTATCACCAATTTCAATTCCAATAGAAGTTCATTACTTGAACCAGTATACCAAAGACCACTGTCAAGAACAAATATCTCAAAATATCCTACTGGCACAGTATAGTGCAAGGTAGAAAATCTGAGGCAGGAAACTTGAGTAGTGGCCATGGCGTCATGCAAATCAAATCATATCTCAGATGATCTCTCACACATGGGGAACTATATTATTCATATCTTGTCAAAAGACCTGTTACTGAATGAGTATGTTAACTCAAAAGTATGTCAAAATGGATGCAATTGTAATACAACACTCTAAATAAAAATGAGTATCTTCCACAGTGACAACAGAAAGTACCTAAAAATTCTCATAGCTTCTAATGAGGGAATAAATATATGTTGGAAAAGTATATGAATACATCATTTGCTACATAAAAATAATCTAGACACTCAAATTTCCAATTCATCATGTTTAGATATTTACTGAAGCATTACCTCACTTCCTTGGGGAGGTGTCTTGTGTCGTCCTAATACCCTATGACATAGTCTGTGATCATGAATCAAGAGGTTTTGTTATGGGCAGGTAAGAGTTCACATACATCATGCAAGTAGGAAGGCATTCTCAGGAATTGCCTAACAACCTAAATATGATCCCACCCTCCCTGGGATGAGCTGATAAATAGAAAAAAAATTCATTTTGTCAATGACTGGCTAGACCCCTAACATATGCATTAAGTACCTGAACGACATTTTGTGGAAAAGGCCTAACTGATATTTCAAACAAATATCTTGGAAAACTGAGATCCCTTAGTGACTCCTGTACTTCAAAAATGCAGCCAGTGTACCTTTTTTTCTTTGGGTCATCTGGCATACTAGTGTGCTTTGGCATCTTCAAGGGGCTATATTCATCAAGTTCTTCCAAGTTTCTCTTGGAGAGCACTGCTGGTTGATCAGTATCCTGCTGCAATTGTTGCTGATGCTCTTGTACAGACTCCAAAATTTCTGGATCATTTTCTCGAGCCATCATTGAAGACCAATCATCACTTGTAGAAGAAGACCTAGGAGTGGGACAAATAGATGGTAAATCTGATATTAGCTTTGTTTTCATTCTACTGTAATGTTTTCCTGATGGGATTTAAGACACATCCAATAAAATATCTATACAAATAAGTTTCTGCATAAGAATTTGCCTTAGGAAGTTAAGGGTAAGATGAAACAGGGATATAAGGGGTGAAATAACGATGCCAAAAGATTGATGTAGGAAGAAAAGGAAACAGAGAGGGGAGATATTGGTCTGAGAGTTAAGTGAAAAGATTGTGGAAAATAAGAGACATTGAAAGGAAGTGCAAAGGATAAAAATGGAAATAAACAATAAATGTAACAGAAGACACAGTATGACATGTCTAGACCATAGGAGGTATAAAATCAATGTAAGGAGTATCCCAAAGAAATGAGGGCATAAATGTATAGGAGAGAGGGAGGAGCAGGAAAGCAAAAATGAAATCTCCTGAACTGAACAGAAGAACAATAGAAATTTGAAAGGTGGCGGTGACTAAATAGCAGACTGTACAAAATTGGTGGGTATTCCTAGATATGCAAGATGATGCCAGATGACTGGAACAGATGCAGTAATAGTGCCTTTGTACTAAAGTAAAAGTGATATGATAAGTGTTAAAACTATAGTGAGATAAACTCATTAAAAATACTAAGAAATGAGTTTGGGAATAATCTAAATGAAAAGATCAAAAAAATAACAAATGAGTTTGGGAATAATCTTAATGAAAAGATCAAAAAAATAACAAAGTCAAAGTAAAAAATCTGGAAGGTTTCAAGAAAGACAGAGGATGTTTTCATTAAATTTTCACCAACAAGATCATAGAGTAAGAGGTACGCAGGAAAAAGAAGAAAGCTGTATGCAGCTTTCATGGAGCTGGAAAGATGCAAGAAAGTCACACAAAATTGTAAAGAATGCAAGAAAGTGAATGGGAGGTCAAGTGAATGCTTTAGAATATAGTAAGTTGCGAGATAACACTTTTGCTTCTCAGGAGTTTATCTTATAATCATTCTAACACAAATTTCTATGAAAGAGTCCTGGCATTACCCAGGATCTCTTTCCAAGAGCTGCACTACTTCCAGTAGGTGGAAACCATGAACTCCTTTGAGGTAAGAAGTTCTTTGATAAGACTGTATTCCCAATGATACACCCACATCAAAGGTGATTTTTCACTCGTGGTGTTACCTCATGCAAGCGGAGTACAGTTACACCACTTTTCATTAGTTATATATATAACCTCATGACCCCTTTTATGAGACTTCTGAAATTCAAGGCTATGTTCCACATGGGAGAAAAGTAAAGTAGGTTCCTTTGAGGCAGGAGAGTCCTCAATGAGACTGTACTCCTCTCCATCCACTGATGATGCCACAGCTTCACTGAAAGTGACAACTTGCTTGTGGTGTTACCACCAGAGCATGAGAATACCTCCAAAACCCCTATAATGGGATTCCCTAAAGGAGTAGTTCTTTCTTCAACCTCCTTCAGTTTCTTCCTACATGTCTTCCAATTACCTACCACAAAACACATTTTGATAGTTCATTCATATGAAAACAACTGCACAGTCACATCATAACATTACCCAAGCAGCAACAATCATGTAACAATATGTCACATTGTTAGAACACAGCCTTATTCAAAACAGATTGCCTGCATCCCTACACAAATCCACAATCAACCTCATACTCATGGACAGACATGAATCCAACCAGCATCCTCTCCTAAATTTGAATGGTCAACCACCTTTAATTAAACAGAACTCCAACCTAAAAGGTACAGTATTACTTACAATACACTCATGACATTTACTCCTCACATCACATCAACACAAAGGCCATAAACAAACTTAACCAATCAGAACACACAGTGGAACCAGTTTTGGGATAGGAGATGAATCCCTTAGGATCTTTTTAAAACAATTCATCTGGTCCACCCTAAACTATGCTTCACCAGCCTTGTCATCCATCTAGTCAAAAGCAAGCATAACAAAACTGTAAACCACATAAAATAAGGCCCTTAGAACAATAAATGGCTGTTTAACAATAAAAACACTCAACATCCACATAACAAAACAAAGATTCCTTATTCTAACACTGTCATTCCTTACCTGATTAACTCTCCTCACATCATATTTTTCAGAGACATATATTTTCCAGCACATCTACCTTCTCTGTTCTTTTGTAATACAGGCCCAAGATTCAAATCAATACAACAATGTTGGGACTATTTTCATTTATACCTGACTGCCTTCTCCCGCGTCAGTGAGACAGCACCATGGAAACAGACGATGAATGGCCCATCCACTCACAGACACAGACACAGACACACACACACATATATATACATCCCTGGGGATAGGGTAGAAAGAATACTTCCCACGTATTCCCTGCCAGTCATAGAAGGCGACTAAACGGGGAGGGGGGGGCTAGAAATCTTCCCCTCCCATTTTTTATTTTCCAAAAGAAGGAACAGAGAAGAAGGCAAAGTGAGAGTATATCCTTTAAGGCTCAGTCCTGTGTTCTTAACGCTACCTCACTAATGCGAGGAATGGCGAGTAAGTATGAAAAAAAAATGTGTAATGCACCGAAACCACAGCTCCCTTTCCACATCCTGGCCCCACAAAACTTTCCATGGTTTACCCCAGACGTTTCACATGCCCTGGTTCTGTCCATTGACAGCACATCCACCCTGGTATACCACATCATTCCAATTCACTCTATTCTTGCACAAATCTCACCCTTCTGTAAGTTCATGCCCTGACTGCTCAAAATCTTTTTTGCTCCATCCTTCCACCCCCAAATTGGTCTCCCACTTCTTCTTGTTCCTCAACCTCCAACAAACATATATCCTCTTTGCTGGGACTATTATACCTTCAACTATAACCATCTCCACACTAACAGTCAATGACCTCTCCTCCCACACTCTCCTCAACCTCAATGAACCCAGGACCTTTGCCCCTCTCTCCTTCCCTATGACTGACTTCAGCCCCACAGTTCCATCTCTTGTCATGCTTACAACCAGGAAACTAAAGAACTCCACTTCCTCCAGGTTCTCCCCATTCACACCCACATTCAACCAGCATTGCCTAACATCTGCCACTTCCTCTGTTAGCAAAGTAGTGCCAGGAAAAGATGAAGAAAAAGCCTCATTCACTCACATTCTCTACCTGTCATGTGTAATGCCTCAAAACCACAGATCCTTTACTTTTATTCACATAAATTCTCAACTTCCTCCTGTCACATACTCTCCCAGATTCAAACACCAGCTTCTGAAGTTTCTGCTTTGAGTCTTCCACAAGAGCCATGCCATCTGCAAACAGGATATAATTTACCTCCCAGGCCTCCTATCCCTCTGCACACTGTAAACTCACCCCTTCTTCCAAACCCTCACAGTCACTATCCCAACCATAAATATATCAATCATCCATGTGACATCACACAATCTTGGCACAGATCCACCTCCCTCCTCTCTTCCTAAATGCATGCAAGCCTTATTCTCCAAATAAAAACTCCTCACTGCATCTAGTACCTTTCCACACCATATTAGGCACTCCTACCAAGTAGCAGACAGGTGACAATAGTAAAAACAACAGAATATGCAGGTAAAATTTAGACATTTTGAAAAAAACATATTGTATTACTCTTGACTTAATACATATTCCATCTTTTCTTTCAATAACACCTCGTAACCTCTTGATTATGACAGTATAAAGGAAAAGTATCAATTTATGATTATTATACTTAATTGCTGTTTCCCATGTCAACAAGGTAGCGCATGGAAACAGACGAAGAATGGCCCAAACACTCATGGAAGGAAGGAGTGAAAAAGATTTTGAGTGATCGGGGCCTGAACATAGAGAAGGGTGAAAGGCGTGCAAGGAGTAGAGTGAATTGGAACGATGTGGTATACCGGGGTTGATGTGCTATCAATGGATTGAACCAGGGCATGTGAAGCATCTGGGGTAAACCATGGGGAGTTTTGTGGGGCCTGAAGGTGGAAAGGGAGCTGTGGTTTCAGTGCATTACACATGACAGCTAGAGACTGAGTGTGAACAAATGTGGCCTTTGTTGTC
>JAUUDZ010077052.1:0-20282 GCA_032361705.1 Panulirus versicolor
ATATTGCGTGTGTGTGTGTGTTATCAGGGAGGAGTAATGCCCCCGTGTGCAAACTCCCCAAGTGAGATTCATCGCATACGTTGTTTGATGCAAACGTCCGTGTTCTTGTATACGAGCAATCCCCATAAAATGCAATTTCAACTTAGCCGAAGCCGAGGCCGGTGGTTGGAGAGCAGATCCGGATAATGTCTGTTTTTTGTAGTTCGTCCGCACTGCCACTCCGCCTCAAGACCACGCTGTCTCGGACGGAAAGGCTTGAAGGGGAGTGTAAACCAACCAAAATATAAAGCTAATGAAAGTAACATCAGGGCTTGTGTGGTCTGTTTTATACTGGTTTATCGTGCCTGCTCTGGCCATATCAAAGGAATAGAATTGTTACCGTAGAAGAATGTCGCAAAAAGATAACAGCGTTAGTCTGCCTGGTTTAATATCATGTTATTGCTTCGGAGATTTTCATATATGTGAGGATTTGGCAGTGGATGTTGAAATTTCCTGCGCCTTTCAGATATTCGTGAAATCATATAAAGCCATACAACTGAACTGTTTCCCTCCTGTGGTTTCTTCATTCTCTGCTCTCCAGTGGTAATTCCCTTTTCCCACTTTCCACTCTGCACTTCTCCCTCCTCCACATTCCACGTTCCCCTCCATCAGAGCATCAACTCTTCTTTCCTCTACCATCCTCCCTCGTCCAAACAGTCCTTGGCTATCCCCTGTCTGCCTTCTTCATACCACTTCTCTCTCTTCCCCACAGTCGCTCTGTGGTGTAGTGGTTAGCATTACTGACCACGGGTCAGCACAGGCCCACCCAAGTGTCGGGCCTGCGTGAAATCGAATCCTACGCCCAGTAGTCGGCCCATAACCAACCCAGGTGTTTATCCTTTCCTCGGGGTTGGTCGATGAATTGGTACTTGGGTTAGACAGAGTTAAGGGTGTGTGTAATTACCTATTTGTATTGTTCAGGGAGGGAGTTTTACTCTCACGAGGCTCCATAAATGTGTGTGTGTGTGTGTGTGTGTGTGTGTGTGTTCATTTACTTGAGTATGTGTGGACGCTATACATATACATGAGTATCATAATGTAACTAAAAGGAAATCACAAATCATGCATAGCGTGCATTCCCATGTACCTGTTCCACGACTCAAATGCATTCATCTCGAGGACACATAAGCGATGCCAAATCTAAATAAAAAAAAGAAATCCACCGCCAAAAACAAAAACAAATAGAAACGTTGAGATAAAATGATTTAATAGTTACTATATCCTGCTATGGTAGTTGGCAACAGTGGTGAGAGCAGCGCACAGGGGTCCCACACACACACGGCAGAAGGTTGACATATGTTCCAGGCCGACCCTGGGGACCACCACGTAGGGTTCCAGGTGACAGTCCGGAACAAGTGAAACTTCTCTGTAGACTTCCATTGCTTTCTGATGCTCTGACTTTCTATAAAGTATTAAATAGATATATACCTTTGTCTTTACCATCCAGCCTCCATCTCTGTATAGTAAAGAAATGAAGGGCATTGCCTTTCTCCATCTCTATAGGTTAGGGATGAAGGGTATTGCTTTTCTCCATCCTTATAGCTTGAGAATGATGGATATTGCCTTTCTTCTCCAGCAGATGACCTCATCACAGACCAGTAGATCTTCGGTTATCTGTTCTTCCCATGAGCACCAGTTTACCTAAGACCTCAGAATAATGAGATTACGTTCACTAAATAGTTTATGTGTGTAGAATATCCTATATGCTTAAACATCTCTAATAAGTGAAACGTCACCCTTAAGCTGACAAGACCTCAGCTTCATCAGGTCGCTACCGGGAGTCGCTCAGCTTTATTCAAATATGGTAATTTCATCGCATTAGAGAGTTGCCAGTGTGGCGTTTATTCCACTTTCCGCGGTCGTTACAGTTTGGCGGGTTCTCAACGAGACGATGCACTTTTGATGAACCAAAGTTCGTTTTCGACTCTGCTGTCGTTTGTTTAGACGATGGCGTTTGACGAAGATCAGTGGCAAGAGAAGGAGGGGAGGATTAGAAGTGTTGAGCTGCTACAGATGATCGCTCTGTGTTTTCAATCGACTATAATTCAAAATTATTTCAAACTAAATTGTTTCTTTTCTGCTATACGAGATTTTTTTATATCATTTTTTATCTTTTTTCTTGATTTTCGTCATGTGACATCTAGGCATACTTTATCCTAGATATGAATTGCATCTTACATCAGTAGAGTAAGAGGGAGTTTCATGGAAGCCAAAGCCAATCATGATGTTCTTTTATCATGTACCTTCTCAGATGTAGGATAATCCCTGAGTCGTATCTAATACGCTAAGAACAATCTAATTTAGATACTGTAAAATAATCTCATCCAATTTACATAGCAGAAACCTCGAGTTAGCCTAAGTTTATGCTTCGAGTCACAGTCCAGGACATTATCTAAGAAATATGCACTAAACTGACCAGTGGATTTGGAAGGCGCTCTAGTAGGTTGTCCAAATGAATCACCTCTTTCATCTCCACTCTGGCAGTGCCATAACTGATATATCACTTGATATCATTGTAGCGGATGGATCACACAGACTCCCGCAACACACAAAGGAAATAACAGACATATAATTTCCGTTAATGAGCCACCGTACCTCAGCTCTTCTTTTCTTCTTCTTTTTTCTTGATAGGGTTTTCACCAATAACCACTACACAGTTACACAAATCATACAAAACTTACGATGAAACTCACTTCTGCGGAGCGTAACCTTTGACAGACTCGTCCCTCTCCAAATGTCCTGAGCAGTGGCCATGGCTGTGAGATCCCTGTCAGGTATTCTCTAAATCTTGATATGATTACGGGGACATATATTCTAGGTGCAGTTATATGGCACGTCCTTGCCTCCATCCCTCCGCATCCTTCGTCGTCTTTGATCCCCTGATTATCCCTGCCACTGTCGAATCGATATGTTTACGCTTTGCAAAAGAAGCATATTCCAGGATCCACTAGAACAATTTGCCTTCATTTAGAAATATCATATCATAATAACGAATATTTTACAGCCCTTGTTGCTCATCATAGATTCACACAGGTTTTTACCAGAACATTTAACGCAATATTACTGTTTAACGTCATAGAAAATAAACCCTCTACCATAGGTTATCCATGTCCCCTCTCCCACCATCCTTCCTTTCTCTTGTCCTCAGTTCTTCACTGGTGACCCTCCCTCAGGTACGGCAGTAGTGGGTGTTTGACACGCTGCTGAAAGTCGTAAGTGGTCATAAGTGTTGAGTGTTCCTGTGAGTGTAATTGATTTGATGTCAATATCGTTCAAGAAGCTCTGTTGTTCGTCAGAACCAGCGAAGATAGCAAGCGTAAACGAAATCATTATAGAACTTTCTCTAGAAAGACACTAAGGTATAAACAAACCACCCTCCGGCTTGCAATATTCATGCAATCCTGCAAACTAGAATAATGATCACACCTCATTTGCATCCTCAGAGTTCCGCCTGATTTATCTGATCTGACTTCCGCGAAGAAAACGCGAATCCTCACGCTTCGGGGACGGCTGATCACACCAGAACCGTGTTACATGTTTGTGAGCAGGATGAGTGTTTGTTAGTCTTGACATAACCAGGAAGTTACGAGAGATAAGATGAGCGTGTAACATACGTCAGAATTACGTTTGTGAAGACAGCTGTTGCCTGACAACGGTCAAACCTAATCCTCTACTTGCATCAACAGATACGATACGTCCACAACGGCTGGATTAGGCCTTCAGTCATAACATGAGAGGTCCTCCAGTAGATACATCTCCGTAGAAACTTACGTTAAGGTAGTCTCCTGGAGATTCTTTATCCCCAAATTCAGTGATATTGGGCACTTTAGAATCAGGGTCGGTATGGGCGTGCTGATATGCATCGTGGTGTGAGTTTGCAGGCGTGGGAGGTGTTGGTGAGCATGCTGATGTGTGTGGTAGGGAAAGCGTGCTGAATTATGTAGTAGGGTGGTCGCGTTCGCTTGTGTGGTAATGTGATTATGCTGGTGTGTGTAGTAGCATGAGCGTGATGGTGTGGACAATTAGGCGTGAGTGATAATGAGAATATGCTCCTGTGTACTATAGTGCTATTCATGTTGGTTTGTGCCATGATATGCATGTGGTGGTGGTGGTGTGTGTGTGTGTGTGTGTGTGTGTGTGCGGTAAAGCAGGAGCATTGTTATATACATATAGCACTGTGAACATGGTGTGTGTCGTGGGGTTGGCGTAGTAGAGGAAGTGTTATTGTCTTGTCTTAAAATTTGGTCTGTTTGTGTTAAACTGGCGTCTCAAGAAAAGCGGATACGTAACTGTCTATGTATGTGCGAGGTATTTGCATGAATATGATAGTTATGTGGAACATAGCGGTTGTTTTGGGTAACGTAGGAGCGCAATAGGTCTGTATGATTACTATTTCACTGATATAGTGGGTTACCCAAGTGTTTATGGACGTGGGGGATGGCCTTGTGTAAGTGTGGACGTATATACAGGACTCGCACAGTTCATGTGGGCGGCGGAGTGGATGGCTCTGGGCGAGTGTGGTCTCGCTGCTGTAAAGACCTCTTAGGCAAGTGTTGGGGGAATAGTGTTGTTTCAAGATGTGGTCAGTTCCCTTCTAACTACACTTTTGACACCTCGGAGGACAACCCACTTTTGTTTACATCAGCTTCTTTACCTTTTGTAAAAAGTAGTCGAGTACGGATGGGCACGGGTAGAAATATTTTCCATCGTAATGAAATGTGTGAAGTTAGACATGTGACATGTATTGACATGTATGTGGAGAAAATAATATCAGCAGACTACATGATGTTGTCATTGTTATAATAGGACATGGGTATTATTAGCGTTTTCGCTATCTAGACATTTTTAATCACGTAAATTTAAAAGTTTATGGACAGAGATTTGGACTCACAGTAGCACTTTACATCTTTGTGAAAAATAGAGCCTTTTTGGGGATACATCTTTGTGAAAAATAGAGCCTTTTTGGGAATAGGTTTAAACAAGCCATGCAAGAAATGGCACAACGCCTTACTGTTAATAATACCTGGAATTCTACGATTGTATCCACTTTTTGTATCTAGTCGGCAAACATACTACGTGAAACTTTGTACGCTAAAATTTATGCAATGATCAACTACCCACTGGGGTCTGACGACGACCCTCTGTGACCTCAGTAATCCTTTTGCGCTACCGTCCCCAGGATGGACATGGGATGCACAATAAAGTAGAAGCTGACAGTGGCACCAGTCAAAATCATATGCGATGTACGTAGATGCAGGAAACCAAGCGTGATTTGTGGCTGGGATGAGAGTGGCAGCGGTGGTCTTAGCAAATGGAAAACAGATGGTATGTGACATGCCAGTACTGACAGTCATGTCACATCGCCCGCCCACCACCTATAGCGGCGGCCAAGTGGATTCTAAACGTCAAGCAGAGGAGTGTCTGCGGCAGCAAGTAGATGTGGCAGCCGTCGGGGTCGGAAAGGCACTCGTGAGAGTGTCAATGCCTGGCTCGCACGGTGCCGAATCTAGCCCGCGTTACCATGACTACGGGATGGTGGGCTGCCGGGCGATTCTCGACTCCCGCCCCGGGCGGTCACGTGGGTTGACGTCAGGCGTCAGGAGCCAATGATGCGCGACGATGAGGGGTGACGGCAGCGGGGGGGCGGGACCCCGAGATTTTGCTGCTCGCTCATTGGTCCGCGCCACTCCCACCAGCCAAAATCACTTATCCCAGTTGACTCGACCAACACCGACTGCAAACCGTGATTTAGCGGGAAAGATATTCAAATAGAGACGACACAGTTTGTCAAGCTTGAGTAGTGCTAACATCTGAGGCCACGCGGTGCTGAGGCCAGGGCTAGCGGGAGTGACGGCGGCAGTGTGGCCGCGTGTGTGACCTCACTACCCGCAGTTACCCCTCGTGCCGCTCCTCAAATTGACAGCGTTGTATTCTGCCCCAGTACTGACCCCAGAGTACCATGATATGTCCTCTGCCTAGTGGCCAAAACCGCCGCGGGAATTAGTGTATAGTGGCGGACACCAGTGTCCTTCCCCAGTATTACATTCTGGAGGACCGTCATACACCAGACGTCTGGGGTAACCCAAAAGTGTCGCTGGAAATAGTAAAGGCGGGAGCCAGTGTCGTGCGGACTCACCTACCTGCTGGAGTACAATTGTCAAGAGCCACGCGTTCAGTCTTCAACGCTGTCGTGAGTGGAACTCCTGCCCTTTCCCGACCTCGTCGACAACACCTTTGCGACCACCAAGCTGGATCACTCCAACCTGGGCCTGTTCGGGCTGTGGCCTCCGTCGGCGGCCATGGACCTGACCACAGCCTACCGCTACAACCACAACATGATGGAATATTATACGTGTAAGTCATCTTGATGGTCTGGTGGGGATTAGTGCGGGGTTATACTGTCTTGTGGCTACTCGAAGGTTGTTGGCTAACATATCTATAATCATCTTCCTCCTTAATATCAAACTGTTATCGGTTTTAAAGATACTTGTATGAATTACAAGCAGCGCGTAAAGTTTTTGGTCCTGGATTTTTGCCGTGTGTGTAGTGCATGAGATAATGCAGTTGTTGGATCGTATCATTACATCTCGCCGTGAATGCCTCAATACCTGAGAATATCATATACAGATTCAAGGTTATTTTATTCACACACCGCAATAGATCATCTTTACCTGGATTTATGTTTTCTTAACGGAAACAAGAAATGTTTACAAAATTATCTATATTTATAAATCCATATATGGAGGAAGAATACTTCCCACGTATTCCCTGCATGTCGTAGAAGGCGACTAAAAGGGGAGGGAGCGGGTGGCTGGAAATCTTCCCCTCTGGGTTTTTTTTAATTTTCCAAAAGTAGGAACAGAGAAGGGTGCCAGGTGAGGATATTCCCTCTAAGGCCCAGTCCTCTGTTCTTAACGCTACCTCGCTAGAGCGGGAAATGGCGAATAGTATGAAAGAAAAAGAGAAAGATAAATATATCATCTTTTATAACACCTGATTGCCATTTCCCATGTCAGCAAGGTAGTGCCAGGAAAAAGATGAAGAACCACCCATCCACTCATATACACATGTATATATAAAAATACGCATACGCATACATATACATACATAAACATATCAACATATACACATATACATACATATACATATATATATACACAGCCACATACATATACTTGCACAGCCATATACATATATACACTGGTACATATTCATATTTGCTTTCCTTCATCCATTCCTGGCTCTACCACATCCTACAGGAAACAGCATCACTAACCCCTGCTTCAGCAAGGCAGCACCAGGAAAACAGACAAAAAAGGCCACATTCATTCACATTCAGTCTCTAGCTGTCATGTGTAATGCACCAAAACCACAGCTCCCTATCCACATCCAGTCCCCACGGACCTTTCCACAGTTTACCCCAGACATTTCACATGCCCTGGTTCAATCCATTGACAGCATGTTGACCCTGGTACACCACATCATTCCAATTCACTCTATTCCTTGCATGCCTCTCACCCTACTGTATGTTTAGGCCCTGAAGGCTCAAAGTCTTTTTCACTACATCATTTCACCTCCAATTTGGTCTCCCGCTTCTCCTTGTTCCCTCCACCTCTGAAACATATATCCTCTTTGTCAACCTTTCCTCAGTCATTCTCTTCATATGTCTGAACTATTTCAACATATATAGAGAGCTGTGTTGTCGGTGCATTACACATGATAGCTAGAGACTGAGTGTGAACAAATATGGTCTTTTTTGTCTGTTTTCCTGGTACTGCCTTGCTGAAGCAGAGGGCAGTAACGATGTTCCTGTATGGCAGGGTAGCGCCAGGAATGGATGAAGGAAAGCAATTATATGTACATGTGTACATATGTATATATCTGTGTATGTGTATGTATATGTTTCCTGATGCTACCTCGCTCATGCGAGAAATGGTGATCGAGTATAAGTTAATAAGATATTCACTACATATATATAAGTATATATATGAAAGTTAAATTGCAATTCAGCAGTTCAGATAATTTAATTTAACATATAATTTTCATATACATGCAACACTACATGTTTCACGGAGACAATCCACCTCATCATGTGTAAACAATTCATAAAGTTTTTTTTTAAATCCCAACACCATCACAAAAATTCCGTCTCTCCTCTGCCATTGTTGACTTCACACTGGCCTGACCATTAAAGGGAAAGTGGAGGGTGCCATGTAGTTATGCGGGGTTGTGTGGGTGGGTTGGCCTGGGTAGCAAGATGTGTTCAACTATTTTTCTCATGTTATCGTTTCTTGATAGTTTTTTCATAACGATTAGGTTGATGATACGATGTGCTTTAAAGTTACCTCGGGTCAAATTAAAGTTCCTGGTATCAGCAATAAAGACAGATTCAATGGCATTATGGGTAGCATTATCAAAAAAGGAGTACAATGTGAGTGGGTTGTTAAGGTCTACAGGGTGACGATTTTCATGATAGTGTTTAACGATTCCATTTTTGTTGTTATCCCTGTATAATAAATGATGGTGCCAATAACATCTCACAGTTACTGTTTTACCGTTGTGGCCAATGTATATATCTTTACATGCCTTACATCTGACAGTGTAAACACTCCCAATTTTTGGATAAATTGGCCAACTTTTAGTTAAGGTCTTACTGATACTGTCTGTTATTGTACTGGATGTAGGTGACTGAGTTTAGAAGAGTTTGTGAAAGGAGAAAGTTGAGAGTAAAGAGTATAAACACAATGTTATCAGGTTTAGCAGGATAGGTGGACAGCCAAGTTGGGTGCGAGTTTGAATGGAGAAACTTTGGAGGACGTGAGGTGTCTTTGATAGCTGGGAGCATTTTCTCCATCTTCTCCATTTTTTTCATTCTTAACCCTTGTGGTCATCTTGGCAGACAATGGAATAGGAGCCCTCAGCACTCCAAAAATTCTCTGCATTCTTTCCTCTTTATGTTACAGATTGTAGATTCACCTAGGCTTTAAGCATGTCTTAGTGCTAATGCTCCCTCACCAGAGCCAGTGCATCATAAGATTTCTAGCTTCATTTCCAAGGTCAGAGAGATTGTATTCTGTTTAACTGCTGGTTCTCAGGTAGATAATGTTGTTAGATGTTTGTATTCCATAATAACATACTAAAACATTGGGTTGCTGGAAAATCACATTAGCAGATATACAAAAATCACATAAGTAGCACAGATCTACACACACTGGTGTTAACTGAGAGACTGACCTCCTGGCAGGAACATGATGCACTCCATCCAGGGCCCATGCTTACTCCATCTGCCAACCATCATTAAAGCTTTGACACACTTTCTACTGCACTGATGCACCTTCACCAGCATCAGTGCATAGCAAGATTTCTAGCTTTGTATCTGAGGTCAGAGAGATTTCCTTCCATTTAAATGCTGATTTCTGGGGTAGAAAATGTTGCTGGACATTTGGATGCCATATTTACAAATACACAAAGCAGGTTGTAAGAAAACCATGTTAGCAAGTATACCCAAATCACACAAGTAGCACAGATCTGCACACAATGTTGGTAACTGCACAAATAACCGACTGGATAGAATATGGCATGCTCCACTCAGGACCAACACTCATCCCAGTCGCCAACCCTCACAGAAGTTTGGCACATTTTCTCCCACACATGTTTTAAAATATTTTACCTACTTGTAAATACCAAAATATGTAAGAACTTGAGCACTACTATAAGCTTTTTCTGCTTGGTGACTTCCTAAATAGTCATCATGCTGAAAATGAAGTCCTTCATAAGTGCTGCCTTGGACCTGCTCTTAGTTAGCCCCATGCACAACTCCATCTTTTGTGCAAGACATAGATGGCTTTGAGGAGCTGTCAAGGAACTGCTGAGGAAGCTTACAAGGAGCTACTGTCCATAATAGTAATCAAGGGGAACAACATGCACAAATGTGCAAGACCAGCACACAGTACCAACCCTGAGAGCACACTGAGAGACAGTAAACAATCACCAGCACCACTAAACACCAAGTGATGAGTAAACTTATTGCTGGGGCATGCTGCACATACAATTTGAAATATCTTTACATATCTTTTTCACTTTTCATCTTTTTTTGGATATTGGAAGGTTACCAATCGAAACTGAAAAACATATGTTGGTTTGAACATTTTGCTGTCTTGAAATACAGATACCAAAAGTTTTACTGTATCCATATGAAAATGTATACAGCATTCATGGAAATTCATACACATTATCTGTAAATATTTTCTTTGCTGCCCGAGCAGCACAATAATAATGTTCTACCCTCCACAACATTTTGATGGTTACTGCACTCAGAATTTCCAAAATCCCCCAAACAGAAAAAGGCACACTTACAGTCAACTGCTAGAAGTGTTCTGTGCTGTGTAAGGCACATTATCACTGACTGAATTATGGGAAGTGATCAAGAAATTGCAGGGAACTTGCAGGTGTGGTATGTAGAACAATTAAAAAGATAATCAGAAAAATGTCCAAATACTTGCAAAGCAGAGACTACTTAACTGATACAAGACAGTTTCAGAAAGAGGGGGTGTCATGCATTACATATCTCTTAAGACTTCTATGGCAGGATAAACCCATTCTTAGATAAAATAGATGGATGGGTATAATGTGTGCTTCTGTATAGCCAGAAAACACTTGATACTATCACATCAGAGGGTAGTTAGGAAGCTAGATCTACAGGCAGAAATAAGGAGTAAAATCCTTAACGGGACAAAAGATTACCTTTATGGAGGTGAGCAAAGGACAAAGGTTAAAGGAGCATTCTTGAAAGGGACTTGGGTCAAGAATGGCATCCCACAGTGCTCAGTCTCAGGTCAACTGCTCTTCTTGGTTTGTATAACTGACTTGCCTGATGGGCTGGATTCTTAAATGAATGTTTGTGGATGATGGCAAGGGTTATAAGAGAGGTAAATAATGATGAAAACTGCATCAGCTTACAAGGGGACCTTAAAAACTCCAAAATTTGTATGATAAATTCTCAATGAAATTTAATCTATGTAAATCCACAGTAATGAGGAAAAGACACATTGAAAGAAGGCCTCAGTGTGATTATCATCTACTGGCAAATAAGCTACAAGAATATGTATGTGAAAGAAACTTAGAGCTGACATCATGCCTGACCTGATGCCAGAGCTCCATATCAAGAGAACAGTTAATAAGATAAACTGTATGTTGGTAAGTAATGAATCACATTTATGTACATGGAGAAGAAAATGCTCAGTAAACAGTTCACAACATACATCAGACCAAAACTGGAATGCTTTTTTGAGTCTATTTCATCTTATTTAAAGTAGCATGCAGATTTGATTGAGAGAGTATATAATGGTAACTGGATTAAAACAGTTAAGCTGCAATATGAGGCTAGGGGATATAAATCTGCCATCCATGCAGGAGAGAAGAGACAAAAACACAATCTTCAAGTTTATATATCATTTGGATAATAATGACAGTGAACAGCTCTTCATGAGATACAATGACCAAGAGGAACCAGCAGCCATAAAAAGAAGCTAAGCAAGAAGCTTGTTTAAAAAGACATGGATTGCTGTACTGTTTTAGTGTTATGGTGGTGGACAGCCATAAGAAACAGCAGTAAATGATGAAATGTAAATATCAGCAGCAACAAATTTTTTAAAAAGCTACTTGATGGTAAAGAAAATTCAAAAGATAGGGCCCTAAAAATGTAAAATTCTCTCCTTGTACTGTACAAATAAGTACTTACACATACACAAATCACCTTGCAACCTAATTCATCCACCAGCTCTGAACAAAACTCATACTGATCCCTTCCCTCAATTCTTAACATAAATAGCTCTGAAACTAACCTTCCCAAAAACTTAAGTGCAATTAGCCTTACTCATACCTGCTGCAGTAACAAGTTGTTTTTTAACCAATACCAGCATAAGCTTACTGGTAAATCAACTCTTAACTCACTCTGTCTGCTCCATACTTCTGCTCTACACCCCACATCACGCTTAATAATAAGTTGTCTTTTCTTCACCCAATACTGACTGCTCATCAACATTTCTTCTGCAAAAGATCTTTGTGAGGAACCACGAAATGTTTCTAGATACCTGAGGCATGTTAGTTTTGAAAACATGTACAGGTGAGGCCACAGTAATAACAAAAGAGTTACATCAATTCATTACCCTAGAACAGTTCACCACCAGCTTGGACCATAGAAAAGGATAAGGTATCCAATCAAAATCAAAAAGTTATTCTTAAGAAAACCTGATACGAGATAGCTTATCCTCTAAGGAAAGAAGATCCCTCTTGCTGGCCTTTCTGATTCTAGGAAAAGGTTAGACCCATCAAACTTTAAAGAAAAGATGCATAAGTAACCAAAATTAAAGACTCAAGGTTGCCTAAATCTTAGTTGTAAGCAAGTCCATTTGTCTGACCACAGCAGGCCATGCAATCTGTAAGACATGACAATGAATTTCTATTCAGAATTATCATGATATTTCAAGGCTAACACTTACTTGGGCAACTCAATATTTGGTAACTGTAATCTAACACTGTAACCACTGTACTTGCACAAAATCATCACAATTTCTGGTCCAGGAAATTCAGACTTAAATAAATTATTTTCTTGAATGTATCATTCTCTGTAGGAAGAGAAGCTGCATGAGCAGAATAACCAACAGGTGAAGGAACTGCACATGTCAGAGAAAGAATCTGACTAGCACAAAAGGTCAATGTTGTTGATCTCTCATATAAGATTTACATTCATATTGGGTGAAAAAAAACAGTAAAAACTAAATATTTTTGAATTTCTTGATAAGTACCCAATCTATGCATCAACACTGTTATATAAAATGCAGACAAATTCTGCTAATCTTGTAGGTCCAAGAATACTAATGATGATGCACATATGCACTGCCCAGGTCAAATCTTATGTTTTACCATAAGATCAGAGCTACTTGATACCAAGTAGGTCAGTGTGACATAGGATGAACAACTATTCATTTGCTTGTTGGCCATTAGGGAAGGTTAGTAACATGGCAAACAGAAGAGAGGAATAAAAAATATTCCCATATCAGCTATATTTCATCTCATCTGTTTGATATAATATGACAAGAGGAAAGTGTCACAGCAGATAGGTCCAGAAGACTTTTCAGGATACTAGAGTGATCATGTACTACATCTAGCAAATAGTTTCTCCTGAATTAAAGCATATTTTCTGATCACTCCATGAATACCTATTAAAAGATTGGTAAAATATGAGAGTAGATAGAACACAGCATTATTCTCTTCAATGATATACATATAAATAGCTTCCTATTGTTCACAAAAAAAATTCACAGTTTCCTACAGTTTACTCATAAAAAAATTACAGGTATCCCCCTTAAAACGGCAGCTCATTTAATGGAAATTCTCTTTAACATAACTTACACATGAAGTAACCAATTCATTTCACACAAGGGTAGAATTCACTTTAACAGAATTTTGAATGCCTTAACTTGTCAATTTTTGTCTCTATATCTATTATTAATACTTCACTCCCAATTTCCAAATCATTTAGCTTGAATAATGCATTAGTACTGTCTAAAAGGTTGGCCTTGAGCTTGTGAAAAGCCTGTTCTTGAGCCAGAATCATTCCCTACCCTTGTATCATGCAATTCTCCTACAAGCTATCTAATACTAATTTAATCAGTGTTGTAGATGAACCCATGAACAATAATGCCAAATTCACACTGGATGCATGCAACAAGTGTAATTACAGATAATATGTTCTGGAAAGCTGCATGAAAAATCCTTTACAAAAATAAGCTATAAGCTATTATGCCTACTTTCCTACCAGTGAAATCATGGCAACCCTCTCACTGTGCTGCCACCTGTCAAGCTCCATCCTCAATTCCAATGGCTGTCTAGGGAAACACAACCTTATAGGGAAAGGTGGGTTGGCTAACATAGGGCACATGATGGTTTTAACTCAAAACAAGCTTCTCTTAAGCTCAAAGTTGACTTTTTGAGCAAACCTTCGTTTGCCCTCCTATCACGTAATTTTACCAAAGAAAAAGAGCAGAAGTAGATGTATTTCATTGAAAAATTCTTTAGAATACCAACCCAACATGATAACAGGTCTGTGGCATTTCCTTCTAACAATGATGACCCACAATACTTTTTTCTTGTTGAAAAGTTAATATGGCTAAACCTTTTAGGGCCATGTGTCTTGTGTGCTGTCTGACATACTACAAAAACAGATAATGTACAGTCAGTGTCATGTCAGCAAATGCTGTGCTTGACACAATAATAATTTTGAAGCTAGAAAAAAGTTTGGTACAAGTGATCACTGACAAATCAATTTTGATGTAGTTTTCAACAATGCATGTACTGCTGGTCAACATGAAAGACACACACAAAAAAAAAATACCAAGATATTAGACTAGCTGATTCTAATGATCTTTGCACTGATCTTGACAAACAAATCTGAGATATTATCAATGGAAAAAATATGTACGTAGCTTGGAAAAGCTTCTGTAAAACTTTCAAACAAGAACATGGAACATTGTGTCACTGCAAAGAAGATCATCTCATTCCTGAATAGAGCCAAATTGGTGGAACAATGAAATTAAAGAGTCCCTGTTGTCTTTGAGAGTATCACATAATAAACACAAGGAGACCAATAATCAACATGACAGAGTAAATTGTGTAAACCTGTACGGAGAAAGTAAGAAACTTATATGTCACAGCAAACATCAGTATAAAGTGTATGCTGATGTAAACAGCAAAAGAAATCCTATGGAATTAGAAGCAAGAGGGTCATTACTTACTTAGCTGATTTATCAATTACAGAAAAATGTAATTTGGTTCAAGAGAACAAATTCATGGTAAAGATCTTTAATGGTTTTTTGCATCTGTATTTTTGACTGAAGACACAATTCATGGCCTAAATTTAGTTCCACTGCTAAGAGAGTAATATGTTCTGCAACGCACTGACATAGAAGTTGAAGTCATACTAAACAGAATGAAAGTAAATAATTCAGCAGGGCCAGATCAGTTTCATCTAAGAATGATGTAAGTTAAAGTTGAGATGGTTAAGCCCTTGAGTGTTTTCAAAAAGTCACTTGCTATGGGAAAATTCCTGAGGACTAGAAGTTTACCCATCTATCTATCTATCTATCTATCATGTGGCACCAGTACTAAAAAAAAAAGGCAATATGTCACTGGCCAAAAATTATCATCCAATTAGCTCGATACCTGTATTTGGAAAACTTATGAAAAACATCACTCAGGACACAAATGTGCATCATTTTGAGGATCACCGATTAATACACGATTCCCAGCAAGTTTTTTCATGAAATCACTTGTGTCTGACTAATCTGCTTGCTTTTTTTATAAGCTATGTAATCAACATGTACAATAAAAGTAAAGCATATGATATCATGTATCTGAATTATCCAAAAAATCTGATACAGTTTTGCATCAAAGATTACTATCAACGTTAAGTCATACAGTACAGATGGGGTTGTACTTTGGTAGTAAGAAAATTGGTTGACTGACCATAAACAAATGGTAAATGGAAAAGTCTTGGAATGTTTAAATGTAGCGAGTTGTGGGACCAGTTTTCTCTCTCATGTAATTCAGAAATTTGCAGATAAAGCTACAAATGAAATTATACGAATGCAGCTTCAAACTAACTAAGACAAACTGATTGACTGAGCTCTCAGATCACAAATGAATTCTAATATCAGTAAGTGCAATGATACATACTGGAGGTAAAAATAAGAATGCATGATAAAGACAGACACCTTGCTTATGAAAGGAGTGGATTACATCCTTCTACAGCACTATGATGAAAAGTGAAGGCTAGTGCAATGTGGCTCTCATTTTTCACTGCAATGCAGAGACAAGGAATGCCATGGTGGAGCTGGAAATGGTGGAAGCTGTGTAGGCCATGAAAAAGTGCCCCACGGGTCTGCTAGGTCTACTAGACTACAATCTCTTCATCAATCACAAGCTGCTAGTGCCCATTGTGAACTTCACATGGATGCTATTGAGAACCCATGTCTCCAGTGTGTGAAGCCAAAGACAATGCAGTTTTCCTTCATGACAGGGCATAAATGGAAAGAGCATTCACTCCATGACATGCTCTCCTGCTCAAGTGTTGATGACCTGACCCTAGTGAACCAGAAGGCAGATTGGGTCACATACCTCATACATAGCTGCATGATGGCCAGAGCAGTGAGAGTCATCACATCCCCTAATCACCTCTGTGACCTTGTCATCAAGGAGTTATACACACCTACTGTCAGCTCTTCGACACCATTCTCACAGGTTTTCCCAAGGACAGGAAGAAAGTACCCACAGCCTTGCTACTGATGAAGGTCTCATTCTACATGGCACACAGCAGATGATGTGTTGGCCTGGCATCACAAGTGATCATCATGAAACTATGCAGGCATATGATGCATGCCACACCCTATAGCCATCCCAGGTAAGAGAGCCGTTCATCTGTGACTCACCACCATTCCGACCTTTCAAGGACATGTCTGCTGTATTGTTTTAATATACAAGGAAAGAACTTCTGCTGTATGCTGAGTGCTACACATTGGTGAGTACAGAGGGGATGCCACCTCAGCCAGCACCATCAAGCTTGTCTGCAGCTTCTTTGTTAATGTGAGCATACCTGTCCACATCCTCATGGATGGTGAACCTCAATTTTCCAACTTCATATGTCATGTCTTCCTCAAGCATTGGGTCTTGACTCACAACAACTCATCACCACATTCCCCAAAGGCCAATGGTCATACTGAGGCCTGTGTGAAGCAGGTGAAGCATCTCATCATCAAGACTACCCGCAATGGCTGCCTAGTTGATGAAAACTTTGACCAAGGACTGATAGAGATATTCAACACTCCCTATTCTGAAGGCTGGTTACCCCTCTCAGATCCTCCTTAGTCACCTGTTGTATACAGCCGTACAAGCACACCACTGCTTATTCACACTCAAGTGACAGGATGCAGCAGATTAGTGTGATGCATGACAGCTCACACTGCATTAGAAAGTAGGGGAGTACTCCCTCACCAAAACTCCAGTGATTTTGTCAGTCAACATCAACACTCAAACCCAAACACCTCCTCCACCTCAAATGACAGTGACAAAGGTATAATAACTGTCCATGTGGGAAGCAAGCACAGGTCTGTTTCTCCCTGCTCCCACTTCAACCAGATGCAGCCACTGCAGACTTTAGTTGGTGGACCACATGGATATCTGAGTCCTCACAAGATGTTTGGACTCCACTGAGAGGGAGAGGGAGGAAGTTAATGTTACATATCTTCATGTATCACATCATGTCTCATGTACCCCTAAATGTAATGTTACTACTGTAATGCATTACACTCATCTACCTCTTGTTTTGAATGAGCATGATGTGCTTTGTCAGCAGAAGTGATAAGTTTTCAGGCAGTCACCAAACATGCTCGCATCTCACTTAATCTCACTTGTGTATCTTGTATGTTTGTCAATAAACTTAACTGTCACCAGGGCATACAATGTGGTCAGGGGAAACCATGGAATGGTCTGTGGGGTATGGTTGTGGAAAGGAGGCCATGATTTTGGTGTATTAGACATAACAGCTAAGGAGTGGAATGGACCAAATGTGGCCACTCCTTCATCTGTTCTTGGTAGTACCTTGCTAACACAGGAAATAATAACCAAGTTAAATAAAAAAAAGTATGAAATTACATTCTCTGCCATTTTTTCAATGGATAGAATCAAGGTTAACACATATAACCTCGGCCATGCTCTCCTGTCAACCTCTAACAATGCTGAAGCTGATAGACAAATGTACTTATTGTTGGCACCTTCTTTATAAAACTAGGAGATGGCAAGCCCTTCTAAACATCATCAAAACTGGTCCTTAGCACCGTAATTTTCATGAACATTAAGGGAACTCAGTGAATCAACTTTTTGATTAAAAAGTCTGCTAAGCCTTACTAACACTAATTTTGGGTTTTCTGACCTCTAAATATTTCAGAAAAAAACATCAGTAAGTGATAATTATGAGGCAGGGCTGTGTGATGCTACTGTGGCCTTTTAACATATATGGATGGAGTGATAAGAGAGGAAAGCCAAACTAGGGAAAGTGGGAGCAGAAATGGAGTGTGGCAGTGAGATATGGTGGCTAGTGGCAAACCTGTTTGTGAATGGGTGTTGTTTGCTTAGCATGAAGAGGAGTTGCACAAGGTTGCAAGTGTATTTTATGCTGTGTGTAAGCATAGGTAATTGAAGGTAAATGCAAGTAATGATGTTTGAAAGGAACAGAGTAAAAGTATAGTTTTTACATTAAAATACTATATAGAGCGAAAGAAAAAAGTGTTCTAAACAGTATTTTGGATGTTGGGGGAGAATGACTGGAAGAGGAGAGAGAATTTAAGTATTTGGGAGCTGTCTTGGGTAAGTTTGGTGATACGGAAGGAGAAACAAGGGATAGAGTAGCACAGGGTAGATTAATGAATGTAATAATGAAGCGTTGAGAAGTAAATATGGAAGTGAAGAGAGGATTACAGGACAGCATAGTCCTCCCATTCCTGACTTATGCAACTGAAACATGGATATGGAATGAGTTACAGAGGTCAAGAATCCAGGCAATGGAAATAAGCTATTTGAGAGAAGCATGTGGTTTGAAGAAATGAAAGGATGTATAAGATATGTGGTATGACAGGGAATGCAAAGGGAATGGATTGTGAACTGGTAAAGTAGGTGAAATGTAATAATTTGAGATGGTTTGGGCATGTAGAAAGAATGCAATACTAGGTGTTTATGAGGAGAGTGTGTGAGTGTATGACTACAATTAAAGGGGTTGGTGTGAGAGGACATCCACCTGTGACAAGGGAAAACAATGGAAGAATACTGGAGGGAGAGAAATGGTGGAAAAATGTGTGCAATGGTGTATGCAAGGGAGGCATGTAAGGAGAGGGATAAGTGGAGACTCTTTTGCTGTGGCCATCCCCTTGGAGTTCCCAGAGGGAATTGGTGTCAGATATATACACAGACAGAAGAAATAATTGACCTTAGTCCATATCCTACATCTTAGTTAAGGACAAAAACCTATCTCTGAAGAATCCCACAACAGAAGGCAAGGTCAAAGAATGAAATGCTTACGATGCCATAAGCTTGCAAACCAGATCTTAGTAATCTCAAGGGTACCTTACAATGCAGAGCACTGATTGGATATCCATACACTTTTAAAGAATTCAATCCATAAAAAGAGACTATATTGCATCTCTAATTTTTACTTTGCATAACACTAATTTGATTTGATCTAAATTTACTAGGAATTCATAATACATGTACAATAAAATAAACAATAAAATAAAAGCAACATTTTACATGGTATATCTACTGTATAAAACTCAAAGGATAACACAAAAAATTAAGGAGACTTATTGCCACTGCATAGTAGGCCTGAGAAAATCACTCACAGCCTTAACTTATTGGAGATCCTTTCTAATACTACTCACAGTGAACCACCAAACTGAGGAATGGCAATGCTCCTCCAACCACTTGGGCCAGGCTGTGCCTATTGATAGCTGCCTGTCCAGACAAAAGATTTCCATGTTCAGTAATGACTCTACTTCTGACAAGCACAAGGTTAACTTATAGCCTGGTTGGAATCAATGACAAATTTTTCTTTCAATGGACGACTTTAGCCTCACACAAAAATTTAGCATAAATTAGCATCAGGTTTTCTGAAGACATCCTCAGAAAAGATTTAAAAATAAGGGTTGTAACTATTCTAATAACTCTATCTACCTAAATAATATAACCAAAGGACTGATGATCTGAATACCTGGGAAATAAGCATAATTCACTAATAAAACCACAAAAGAATTTCTTTCATACTTGTTAACCATTTCCCATGTTAATAAGAGAATACTAGAGACATGTGAAAAATGGTCATCTACATCAAAAGAGCCTTCTGTGTATGATGGTAATCCCTTCCATAACAATTTCCTCTGTTTTTTATATGAAGTACTGTACTTGGGATTAAGTAAAAATTAGTTAGATATCTTATACTTCAAAATGCTGAAGCAGAAGCTAAAGCATGTCGTTTAGCTTCCTACATATCAAACAAGGTTTTAGTTAAAATAGAGAATATGCATCAATAGTATCAAAAATTGGGAGGTAAGTTTGAATGGTGAAAAACTGGAGGAAGTGAAGTGTTTTAGATATCTGGGAGTGGATTTGGCAGCGGATGGAACCATGGAAGCGGAAGT
>JAUUDZ010077162.1:0-17057 GCA_032361705.1 Panulirus versicolor
TTTTGTCAGTGACAAAAATACACAAGAAACACAAACAGCCTTCTTTTGGGAGATGAAACAAAAGTGATAACAAAAGAAAAGAGAACCAACACTGCAGCACAAAAAAGTGGATGGATAAAGTTTTGAAGTCAGATTGAAGAGTTGAAAAGCTGGACTGCTTTACACTCAAATTAAGACATGGAGCTAGAGATACCACAGATGTGACAGGAGTCCTCCACATAAAAGATAAGTGTCCTTTGTTTAACTGGAATAAATACTAAGAAAGGAAGAATTGACAGCATTTAGTTTTGAGCAGTATTTTAAAAGCAAGCTTGGCTAGCTCTGCACAGGAATATTTTCATGACAGATTGGGTATTTTGGTGAAACCAGGTACATTTTTTGAACAAAACAGAGGAACCAAGTTTTTTAATTATTGTACAAAACACGATTTCAGAAACATTAAACTACCCAACATTATTTTGCCCCACAGGTAATTCCTATACAAACAAATTTAAAGAACATGGTGAGACAAAACAAAACAATGATCAAGCATGTAATGCTTGGAATCTGATTTAAGTATAAACATGCTGAGTTCTGTCATCAGCTTACGAGTAAGCTGGGTTCCTTGTTGAAAGTAACCAAAAGAAAAAAAGGAGTAAATGAGTAGGGAAAAAAATGTAATATCATTTTGCAAAGTGAAGAACTAGAAATCATGGATGAGTTAGATATTTTGGAGTAAAATTCAGTAAGAATGGAAGAGGGGAAAATTTGATTTGAAAGCAGAGCCATACTAAAGAAAAAAATTGAAGGTGCACTGAAATCTCTACTAGAAAAAACTAGGTGCAGAGTGAGCAAGTGGCTGCATGAAGAAGCACCTGCCACAACTCTGATATATGAAAATGCATTGCAAGTTTATATAGGTCAAAATGATTAAAAGTGAGAAAAGCAGTGATGTATAACTTGCACAGTATAAATGGAAGTAAGATGATATATGGAATAAAGAATGTGAGGATGTGTGGTGTGAAGATATCATTAGGAAAAAGTATGTGACAGTATTTTGGGATGGTACAGCCACGTAGAACATATGTCAGATGATAAGTAGTTCAAGAGGATATATGGCAGTATAACATAAAGCAAAGTACAAGCAGGAGAATGAGATTGCAGAAGAGACAGAAATAAGCAGACAAAACTAAAATGGGCTAAGGATATTTAACATGAAAGTGTTTAGGGGAATGATGGGATCAGATACACTGAAAAGTATGTAGAGGAATTTGAATGGAGACATTACTCTCACTTACTGAATTAACAAAACAAATAAAAAAATATATGGAGCACTTTTATAAATGTGGAAGTCTATGCTTCACTTTCATAGACTGAGCATGGGTTTTGGATGTGTTTGAGAGATTTCAGAGGCAGTACATACCTAATACACCCTAAGGAATTGGGTGTAGAGCTATGATGATAGGATGATATAACAAAAAACCATGAAAGTTCATCTTCCAAACTTAATATTGTCCCCAGAAGGAAAGATTATTATGACTAGTACTTACAGAGGTGAACAATTTGGATGATTTGAATATCAGTGGGATAACAAATGGGAAATAAAATGGAAGAAGGTAAAGAGAGTACAAGTACATTCTCTCAAAAGTAACATGGAGAAATTATTTTGCACAACCACCTCAGTCATGACCCAGTGTGCAGTCTTAAAAGTGAGGCATGAACCTCAATGCATAAATATCCATCTAGAGGCATCACTCAGCTCATAAAAATATCTGTCTGTAGGCATTAAGGGATTAATTTATAAGTACCAACTGCAATTCTCAAAATAATGCCAGAATATAACTTCAACATCCTGTCAGCAAGAACTGGAATAAACAGAAGATGAGCTGATCATAGCAACACTGACTTGGATAATAAGCCTAGCCGAACGTAACCATTTTGCCTGTGACAGCAACACTATTATGGCAGCTCACTACAGACCTGGGGCTAACTGATTATGAAATTTAGAGAAAAATATATCACAAAAGATCAATGATCTTGAGACTAGCTGCCTTATCCAATGACAAAATTAATCATACCATATCATCAGTAAAGATCCTTAATCATCAACCAGCTACTTTTTCAAGTCTTGACAAGTGACTGGACATTTTGAAGGCTGACAGGGCATCTGATACATGAAAACACCCTTACAGACTGTAACGGCATCCACTAAGTGGCCAAAGCTCATCAAACTCAATGACATACACATAATAAGCATGTGATTTGTCTCTCCTTCTCCACTGATATCTGATAAGCCAATTTAAAAAAAAAAAAAGGTAAAAAGAATTTATCAGCAAGAAGAACAAAGGAGATAATGAAAAAACTGTAATTCAATGCAAAATGAAAAGTAGGCAATAATCAGAAGCACGAAATACACAAAATTTTAGTGGGATATGCACTAACAAGCTGCAAAATGAATAGGCAATAAACACCAGCTGCAAAGTGACAACACTGAAAAGTGAGGGAAATGCCTGACACATAAATATAGAAAAGCAGAGATCAGAATAAATGAAGTCAGAAGAAAAATACATGATATGAAGAGATTGGTATCAAACAAAATAACATGTTTGTACAGTAATCAATTGAGTACTATCCCTGCAGGACAAATACAGTATAAAAAATATTCTTTGGAAATTCTGCATCCAACTAGAAGATGTCCATGACTAAAATACTGATTAGTCTATTCTATTTACAACCTAATTTGAAAAGAGTTTGCTTATTCTTACTGTTAAAATCCCACAACCATAAGAACTATAACACTGTACAATAAATCAAAAGCTAGGCATTTGGCATCCAGACACTGAAGCTTTTGTTTCATCAAGCATTACAAGGTAACTTCATTCATTAGTTCATGATCCTTTAAAATAGCCCATTTTTTAAACTCTGACACAACATTGTTTGACAGATCCCATAATACATAAAATCACAAGCTCATGATGAGGTGGTGTATGTCCAATTTTGGCTAGACTCTGGAACTGTAACTTCTTGAACATAATAGAAGTACGGTGGAAGTGACAAATGAACAGGGGTAGGAGAACCATCTTGTATAGCTGGTCCCAAGGTTTGATAAGTTGGTGGTGGTATTGTAGCTGTTGCTTGATTATTTCCGCTGTGAGGGACAGATGTAACAATGTGTGTGTGAGTTTGATGAGGGTTCTGACTGGTTGATCTAGGAAGTTGTGACACTGCAAGAGTAGGTAAAACATTAGTTGTCAGGCACTGGAGTGCTACTGGGGGCCGTAACTGACGCACATGTTGACTGCCAATATTCTGAGTATTTCTAGGTTTACTTGCAATTCCAGATCCAGTTCCATCTCTCTCAGAGATTACTAAATGCTCTGCTGTTGATTCTGGCATTCCCTGAGCAGGTGATGCTGCTGAAGATAATGGATCTACCAACGGGTCTTGTATGATGAAAGCCGTAGTGGGAGGTGCTTCTGCTATTCCTTCTTGCAGTGTGTGGTGGTTGTTATTCATGTACTGGTTTAGGATGACTTGAAGGGAATGATACATTTCCTGAAGGCTTCCTGCTTCATGGAGGGAGAACGTAAGGCTGCGCAAGGTATCCAACTGTCCTCGAACCATTTCTGCCAAGCTTGAAACCTCTGATTCATCCCTTGGTGCTACATCTGTAGATATGCATTCTCGTCCCTCTAAGCCACCAAGGTTGCCTCTGTCTGGTTCATCTGTGCAGAATGTCTGCACTGCCTCCTGTAATGTTGAGGCTTGCAAGGGCATACTATCTGATATGACATTATCAGAGCACATCACCTCATTTTCACCATTAGATCTAGTTCTCCTATGTTTTCTTTTCTTTCTCTGAATTGTTTCAAAAGTGGTTTGATCACTGGAAACCTTCCGTTTGGCTGATATACCCATTTTCTTACAAAGTGTATAAACAAGATTAGCTATATCTTTAAGTCTTGGATAATATGCTCTGTCATCTGGCTGTGGAACCACTACATCACCAACATGTTGCATCTCTACATGGTTGTCGAGAATGCCTTTTATAACCTTAGGTGCAGTAACCCCTTCACCTACAAGTTCTTTAATTTTACTTGTGATGGAAGGATGGATGCTGCGTGATCTACCTTGTAATGGATGATTGTGAACAGAGCTTAACGGAAGAGTTACATGGTAAAGTTCCTCCTTCTCTAATGTCAAACCTTCACTCATGTTCCTTCGGAGAGCTCTCAGCATCACCTTCCGCTCTGAAGCCAGAGCATTATGTGAAACTGCATAGCCTGGGTACCTGTATAAATAATAAAAATAAAAAGATTAAAAATGAAAACAAAACAAAAAACGTGGAAAATTTAAATATTCAAAGATTGTCATCTCCCCCAGGGGTACACAGCTTCACTAATACACTTGTAGCTAAAAGTACCAAGATGAGGCTTTACTATGGTCTCATTACAATTATAAATAAAACCTCTTTCAAACGTTGACTTTACAAGAATGAAATAAAACAAAAAAAACTGACATCAGCTTCAACCAACAGGTCACAATGGAAAAGCACAAACCACAGGAGAATAAGTACCAACTCTTAATGGTAGCAAAACAGCAAAATTAAAAGGCAGGTAATTGCTTGTTTTAAAATAAATCATCATGTTATTCATCATACAAAATCCCTTCTGCACACTATGCTCATATAGAAATTTTACATCTTGAGTCCATGGCATATGGTAGTGTTGTCAAAATGGTTACAAAGACATGCTATGTACTCACTTGATAATAAGTTTCACAGTGATTTTGGCAGTACATGAGGTAAAGGTAACATCTTTGTATCGCTTCTTGGGCACAATGTCTTTTATTTCTCCTTTGACTTGGTTAATTTTCCTTTTCTCTGAGTCTTCTGTATGTTCACTAATTCCTTCTTCTTGCACAAAATCCTCCTCTAAACGATCTCTCTGTTGCTTACTTTTTGCTGTGTTCTCTGAGTCTTTTCTCTGAAAGTAAATGAAAGTAAACATCTTTTTTGCTAGTTTCCAGCGTGAAAAAGGAAAAGGGAAACTACTTCATAGTATGGGCCAAAATTAGTTAGCTTATCTAAAAACATTCAACAGCTTTTGATAAAGAGGCACATGCTACGACATAGATGTGGGTACTACCACAATTTTAAATTCAACCCTAAACAAAAGAGTCAAAGCCTTGTATGAACATTCTAATACAATGAAACTTCTTTCTTTCATAAACGTTTGCTATTTTCCATAAGAGTGAGGTAGTGTCGAGAATATTTGACTGAGCCTTAGGGGATAAAAGATTCTCATTCAGCGTTTTCCTACGTTCCTTCATTTCAATAAAGGGGGAAAAAATCTCCAGCCTCACACTCCTGTCCCTCTCAGATGCCTTCTATGAAATGCAGAAGATACGTGAGTAGTCCTCCTTCTTCCTTATCCCCATGGATGATGACACTGTTATGCTAAACTATCACAGAAAAGGTATTTATGCATCTGATATCTTCATATTATCTTGAATCATACTATAACCACTAAGATAATGGCAATAAGGACTCAGATGCCAACTTTCAGTAATAATTATAGTATTTCAGAACAAAGACAATATTTTGAACCTTTGTAGACTACATTTCTATCATGAAAATCTTTATGTACCTTCTTAGACTAAATCTTTCCAGTGACAGTCTTTACTTTTGTACACTACATCTACAAGGGCAGTTTGGTAGACACTGTGCTAAGAACAATGGGTTTCAAGAACTTAGATACAGACCAAACACTGAAAAACAAAGGATCCAATAGGCTACAGATGGCATTTCATATATGAAAACATTTCTTCTCTTTTCAACATGAATTTTTCTTGAAATTAAGCACTTGCACTAGAAAACTTACCTTAATCTTATAGTTCATTCCAAATGCACACTTGAGATCATCAGAGGAAAGAATGGTAAAAGGTACCCCATCAAATTTTATTCGCTGATGATGCCACATTATACGACTAGCCTGTAATCTTGTGCGGTGACGCTGCTGCAAACTGCTCGGATGGCTGTTGGTAATTACAATAATTTTATAGCTGTTTGTAATCAGAAACAGAAATACTGAAAGTTCTACATCACTTCTAGACTTACTGTATTTGTGCTTTTCACTATTTGCCACTTTGATGCATTAAACAATAATTTTACAAAAAACAAAGGCTACAAAAATGTTCTTGAAGTCTGTCGTATTGTTGTTTGCTTGCTTATCTTGTATTAAATACTTCAAGATAATATTAAAGAAGTTCTCTCAATTACCTAGAGTGTATGATATTAATTACAAGTACCTTTTAATGTAGTCACACAGAACACTTCGGGAGTGTCCTTCCAGAGTCTGCTGGAGTATTGCACTGGAGGATGCTACTCCTACTACCCATTTATTATCTAACACTCGCACAGAAGTGAGGCGCTGGGCCCACACTGGAAGATCTTGAATTGACTGCTCATTTACCATGAGATCCTGACAAATAACAAAAACTCCTAAAGCAAGAAAAAAGAGGAGTGGATTCAACATAATGCTTTCACTTTTCAAACAAAAGGCACATCTTGTGAGTAAAGCCTTCCTTAACTGAAACTTCAAACCAAATCCATCTCATAACCAACTTAAATTCAGAAATTGATTTATCCTAAAACTTTAGAATTTTTGTTTAAAAAAATAGCCTGCTCATCTGAAAATATTTTTTAGAAAATCTCATAAGTCAACAGAGCCCTTGCTCACTGGGGAAAGTAAAACACCATTTTATGTCCAAATCATCACAAAACATGTGAGCCAGCATGTGCCCATTCAGAGAACTAAATGAATATATACCTACTCAACTAGGCCAATGAATTCATATAATGAAAATGGGGCAGTCCAAGTAACCATCTAACTTCAACAATTTTCACTTGACCTTTATCAGACATCAAATTGCAGTGTCTTCACTTTCATCTCTGACCTCCTATGAGGTCATTATGAGTATCACTGTCTTTTATTCATATGTGTTTCATGATATAATATTTACATATTTTGTTGTATTATGAGAAATGTTTAAGCCCAACTTATCTCTGTCATTACATGGTTGAATTAAAGAGTTCTGAAGTTAAATTGAGGGGAAGAGTGGCTCTTAGAAAGGGATAAGGAGCTTTGCAGTTAGCAAAATCATATTTAACTATGTTATTGTTTCCTCATTCTGAGATGTTACATGGGTTTGAAGGGAGAGAGGAAATATGTTCAGAAGAAAAAAGAACATGTATTAGAAGAAAGTGAGCTGACATGTGTACAGTTAGAAGTTAAAGAATGATTGTTAATGAACAGAAGAAAGAGAGCCTAAAGGACATTACTGTCGAAAGGATAAGATGGGAAAGTTGCTCTATCACTGACTACTACCATGGAACACCTGAACAGGAACCCATGCATTAAAGAACACAAAAACCAAAGCAAGGAAGTTTAGAAAACAAAGACTTGTGACACACTCTGTCATATGATTAGATGTCAAAGGCCACATCAAAAATTTCAGCAAAATCCTTAAGATAAGGGGACCAGAGGTGAGTCATACAAGGGAAATGACCAGGAGACCTAGCACTGTTAAATCCATACAGGCAGTAAGATTGAAGGAAGTAAGATTCTGAGTGTTATGGAATGTGAGAGATGAGGAAAGTTTCAGACTTTGAAGAAAACAGAAATGAGAACAATGGAGAGACAGTTCAAAGAAATAGAGCAGTCTCCTTTCTTAGGGATGGGCTGCATCAAGGTAAGGCCATGATGAACAATGCAACAGTATGAAGGTGCAGTACTATAAATTGTTACAGCATGAAGGCGATGGTACAGTATGAAAGTGAAGCACCTATCTATCTTTGTTTGTTAACCCACAATAGATAAATCAAAATACCCTGGAAGCTGTACAATTTAGATCCTGTAGTTTACCTTCATTGACAAGATGACTTACTCAAACTTGGATTAAGAGATGTGCGCGTATTTACCACTAAGGTCTGAGCTTTGTACTAGTATCATGAATCCTAGCGTAAGTTTGCAACTACTCTACCACAAATTCCACAGGTGGGTGGTGACAATCAAAACATATTTTCTTTCCCTTTCCCTTTTAAAAATGTTTAAGCACATTAGACTAAATAAAACTAACAATAAAATCTTAATTTCCCATCAGAATTTTAACAAATATTAAGTTTTGGGTTACTATGATAAATCAAATTACTATTACCTAACACTAGGAAAACTATAAAGAGCATTGATACTAAAAGACATAGCACAAGTGAAGGCTCTGCAAGTCTCCCACATTGTACTTACCACATTTTTTTCTGTTTTGTTGGCAAGTTTATCTCTTGAAAGAAAATGCATGCATTTTGATCTCTTTACACCAATCTTTCCAATGTTATCAACATCATGAGTATTCTTCCACCTTAGTCTTGCTTTTTTAGCAGACTTTCTCCTTGGTCTGCCTATGTCTTCTGGTTCACTCTCACCTTCTACCATAATGTCATCTGGTGATGCTTTGGTAATCAAAGGACATTCAGACTTTACAAAAACTTTGTGGAAATTCCATCTTGATTCAAAATTAGACAGAGCCTTAGCCTTTGTTCCATCACTGAATTTAGTATTCATATCAGCTACATTTTTTCCTTCCTTATGCTTTCTAGATGTATCCTTCCTAGGAGAAGCATTAAAAATGGAATCATCTTTATTTCCTTTCAAAAGGGAAGGGTTTCCATCATGTATTCTAGAACCATTTGGAGGTTCACTTGACTGTGTGTTTCCAGGCCCCTGCTCCTGGGTGACCTGTACAAGAAGTTGCTCATCTACTAGATATGATCCTGAGGGAGCCTGAGCTGAAGGATGTTCCTGAACTACCATGTTGCCTTGCAAATTAACCACTACACAACCTGTCACATCTTCTCCAATAACAATGGTACTGGAATCTACTCCACTACTGGTGCTAAGTGAGGTTAAAACATTTGTAGGTTCATCATTTGTCCCATTTGGAGTATGAGAAGATTGACTCAGATTCTCCTCAAGACTTCTATCTTCACCTACATTTCTGTTTGGTGGTGTACATTCAGCAGAAAGCACTGATGACTCACACTTTACTTTCATTACTAAATCATCTACCTGGGTTGAAACAGGAGTTGCATGGCTGTTCCCTGATGACACCAATGTCCCTGGTGATTCAATGTTGTCAAAGCCCTCTGCAAGTGAAGTAGCTGGCACTGGATAATGACCTTGCCTTCTAGTAACTGTTTTGGGTATTCTAACTTTAGAAAGAGACAATCTTTCAAAAGATAGGGGTACTGCCGGATCAGAATCCAGAGCCACACTTGCAATGGCTGTATCTTTGCTTAGATCAGAAGCTGATATATGATCTGCCATATTTATGGTAATGAAAAAACTCTAAGTACAGAATGGTTATCAGTAAAAGGTCTTGGGATAAGATTTTTAAGATCTTCATTGGTTACCAAAGAATATTTCTGTTGTATTCATGTTCTCAAAGAATGCATCAAGTTGTACATATCACATTCGTTATTCATATGTCTCTACACATTTTTTTCAATTATTTGTATACAATTCCCATCCAAGCCATCTGATGTAGAGCAGGAGGAGCACTACTGGCAGTGACAAAGGCACCACCAGTATGTAGTACAACAGCCCAAATTCTGAAACACAGAAAGGAAAAAATATCATATATAATAAACCTAGGAAGAAATCATTTCCATAATGTGTTACTGCATCTTGATAACTACATTATATATCTAAACTACACCAAGAACAGCAAACCATTTCTCACACTTAAAGTAAGAAGGCACGTAAAATATACTGGCATGCATAAAATCATTAAAAAATGAGGTGCTCTAACGAATACATATCTAATTCTTCTTAAAAACATAATAATCATAAAATGAAATCAATGATATTCCAAAGAGACATTCAGCATGACCTTAAGCTACATATTTACTTATTTTTTTCCTTCTTCAGTACAATGCAAAGTCTTCATTAATACTTGTTTGATTGAATATCCAAAAAATAACAAAAATTAAGTACATATCCCAGAAAATAAAAACACAGTGGGTACTTTATCACAAATATGTCAATAAATCAGCACTAAGGTGAGGGTCAAATGACATCTGCAGATGTTAGCATTACCATATTTATCATCAGGTATCTCGTTCAATTTTTGTAACTACAATCTATCTCTGCATTACTCTGTGGTTAAACAAAGTTGACGGGCCACTGAGGGTACATTTAATTGGTTCAACTAGTTTGTCTTATCACTTTCCCTCTATTTCAGGACTATACTGGGTATGAGCTCTTTAATGGTTCCAGCTAGAATTTGTTAAATAGAGATTCAACTTTTCCCTCATCAACATTAATACTTGTATAAAACTCAATATTTGAAAAAAAAAAATCTTTCATAGGAAAAGCCAATACCTGCTGTAATAAGTTCGGCAAATGAAGAAGCGAATAATATCGGTATGATACCTTTAGATCCACCGGTGCTGACATATTGGCAAAATAATGTATACCAAAGAAAAATTCACCGCGTAATATGGCCATATTTTTACCTTCCATGAAAAATTCTATAATTCGGTGTTTCTATGTCTGAATCAGCTCGCAAGATTCTACTCATTCCTCTTCTTTTGTTCTGTGTGTAGTTTATTTCATTTTCTTAATTCCTGGACACCAAATTATCAGAGGTTACCTGTTTGGAAGTTTTGTTGACATAACAGTACGTTCAATATTGAAATCCGGATTTTGATGCATCCAGAAATTTGGTTTGTATTCCTTAAGGAAATAATTTGAAATGCAGTTTTTTTTTTTTTTTGTCTTCTGTACTTTCTCGATAATTATAAGACGTAAAGTTTTCCCGAAATATTATGAATTATAGTCCGCATGTACGGAAGCGTGTCACCAGACTGAGCCTGTAAGTGCTTACAGCGAGCGAGAAGCAACCTGTCAATGGACAGAAATAAGTACAGTCTTATTTAGGTAAACCTTTTCACTTCAAAGGAGTCCTCCAACATTTTCCTGTCCCTGCTTGGAGTTCAGCCTTGAAGCTGCAGGAACATAATAAAAGAAGTTCTGGGACTACGCAAAAATATTTCAATTGTAATAAGAATGTCTACGGAACCTTATCTTTGGTAGATTGTGTATCTATGCATCTTCAGTGTACATGTATTTTGCTAGGACATAGAAATGAGAAGCAGCGTTTAAAAAAAGGAGCAAAGTCCGGGCCCAGCAGCAATGAAATTACTTAAGTTTTAGAATATGACCAGGAGGGTTCTACATTCGTGGAGCCCCATCTATTGAACGTTCTCTACTATCGCACAACCTCTTAAATTCATGTATGCTGTCTGAATCAACATGGTCTTATATTATAAAAGTACGTTTCTCACATCCAGCTATCCCTATATCCCTCGAAGAAAAAAATGTCTGTGACATGTTTGTTTCCAAGACTTAGTTGTGATCAGGTCACCCCTCACTCTTCTCTCATTTGGGATACCGTTATTTGATGGGTTATCCGCGCGGAGTTCTCTGGTATGAAATTAATTAACTATCACTTAGTTACTTTTCACATCAGCAGGCAGAAAAGCTCTCGTTACAAAGCGAGAACAGCTTTCAAATTTTCATTCTACTGTTGCAGCTGAATAAAAACTGATATAGAGAAAGCGAGTTATCATTTACTTATAACGTTATATGACTGGGCATATACGGAAGGTCATTGGTAATCAAACTTAAATAAATCTACTTTCTAAAGCTGTATCATGGTCGCCATGGATTCCAAACTTTGTAAATATAAACAAAAGGTGATTATGTCGGAAACGGAGTTTTGAGAGTGGCGGTTATTTATTTTTTTCGACAGTAATAAAAGCTCAGCGATGTCACAAGGACGTAAGTACATCCAGCCATTATAATTGATTCAAGGCCAAGATAATGATGTTCATCATATCGCCAGTGTGTTTAAAATGAAGTTAAAACTGATATATGTTTAAGCTTTGTCGTCGTAATGTTGAATCTAAAACTTCTTAATTAGTGATATATTGCCTTGATAAGAATACTAGTATTATACTTGGTGATTATGTTGTTTAGGCTCATCACCTGAACCACATAGAGACATCACTGATTTTCTTTAGCTGGGACAGTAGTATGAGTAATATGAGAGCGAGGAGTGTGATATGGAACATCATTTTATCATTCTTATAGAAAATGTGGGGCATTAAACGTATAAGTGAAACATACATAAAATTGGTCATTATTCAGCGTAGCTCCGCAACGAAACTAGCTTTAGATGTCTACTTATGTTGTAAGTGCACCATATACTTGGTTGTGCTTAAAGAAATATTTGCATAGCATGATATAACATTATATCACACAAGAGTATAACACAAGGCGACAGTAGTAAAGTCAGGAAAATGTGGGGTTAAGTAAAGATGAATTAGGTAATATATTTTAAAAGCTTGTATATTTTTTGCATTATAACTGTGCTTAATCTTTTTTTTACCTATTGTTTTGATCTCAAGATTGGTTAGGGTAGGTGTTAAGGTTTGCCAACAAAAGAATTTAAGGTACAATACGTGATTGAGAAGTATTTCTCTATCAAAGCTATTTTAATTCTCAGATCTTACAAGATGATATAAAACTTCATAACCTGAATCCAGAAGGGCTTTTGTTTATGGTTAATTGCATGGAGTATATATCTTATATTAATGAAACATAGTCCTTAGAAAATAGGGATGGCTTTGGACCTCAGTTAAAGAAGTCTCCCAGACTGTTTTTTTCCAGGAGAGACGTAACTTTCAGATTCTAGTCCCTCCTTTGGTAGCTTTAAGAGATTTTCATGTTGGATAGATTATTTTCTCCAAATAGACTACCATGGTAAAATTTCATGGGTTAAGGAAATTGAGAGAGTATGGTTTCATGGTCACCTTTAAACTTATGAAAAGCATGTTTTTAAGGTAGACTCATCACATGCCTTCATCCTATTGCTCTAACTTCCCAAGTGAAGTTGGGTCACCTAGTGACCTGTGTGATGCAAGACAAGTTGATGGCTGTGAGGCATGGGTGAGGAGGAAATATGACAGTGAAATGCCATGGGTAATTGGACAAAGTGAATACATCCCACTGAGTGGATACAGCCCAGAGTAGATTTTTTTTCTAATTGGAAGATGATCAGGCACATGTGAAAAGTAAATTCTCCCCTCCCTCTTCACTTTTTTCTCGACAGATTGATACTTTGGATTATAGAGACTGAGAGCCAGAGCAGCCTCCTACCCCTGCATCATTTGCTGCTAAATATTACATATGTTCAAGGGTGTATGGGCATTTTAGCTGATATTTCTCAAATGGTGGATCATTTATGAGCAGAAATTGTCTGTTCTTGTGCATTATTTTGTTTTTGCATCATTTGCACAAGCTACAATTGTATGGTCACTTCTTATGTTAGCTTGAGTGTATTGCATGAAAAACTCTAATATTCCATTTAGAATTGAATAAATTGGAAAGATGCTGTTTTAATGGTTGTTTTTACACTTATATCCAGATAAGTTGTAAGGCACATACATCTCTCAAAACTATGCCAGATCAGTCACAATGAAGACAAGGCTAGGAGCAATGTCACCTACTGGGGCTGTAGCCATTCCATCTGCCGTAGAATTCCCCTCCCAGCGACGGGAAAGGGTGGATTGGCACAAACTTGCTTCAGTAGATCTTCACGAATTGTCATCAGGATGTAGCATGGAAGTCCTCCAAGAAAATCTATCGCATGTTACTTTCTGTGATGTGGAATCAGAATTTGATGTCAGAACCAGTGCAGGTCAGCGTAACCTCCTGAAGATGTTCCGCCTAGCTCAGCTCATAATTCAGTATCTCTTCCTTTCTCAAGAATTTCTAGAGACTCAGCTTCAGCAGTCCCAAGAAGAGGTCCTACAAATTACAGAAAAATACCAACAGGTAAGCATTGTTACATTTGCATGCCCATTAAATGTGTTTTTATGTGAAAGTATTTGGTATGATAATCTAAATAATTTCTTCTTTTCTTCACTGTTTGTTCTTGATATGAAAAATCTGTACAGATCCCTTCTGAAATTGAATGCTTGCGGATTCCAATCACTTTCATTATGTTATATCTCATTTTTCTTTGCTGTCTTTGATTTTACCTTCTTGCAATTTCTTCTTTTTGCCTCTTTTTACATATTTCCTTGATTCTTTGCCAACCTTACACTATGCTATATTGAATTTTTTGAATTCAGAATTGGTGAGATTGCTGTTATAAATGAACCTCATCTCATGTTTAAAAATGTAGCCAAGTTAGGCATCTAGATGTATGTCATATCACTTGCTTTTTAAAATCATGCATATTTTTAATCAGATGAAGTGGAGCTACTCCTTTCATTTTTCTAGAGTTCAAGCATGAAGGTAAAGCCAAAACAGTTTATATGAACATAAGTCTATACTAATGTCTAAGACTGCTCTGGTAACAACTTTGATTTGTCAAGTTGGATTTTTTTCATACTGAGTAAGAATGCTTATTTCATGGATATGCCTTATGAATACAAAAATGGGTCTAAATTAATCTACACACACAGACATCCATATCTTTGTCATAATCTTTACTTTCTAGTCAGTAGCTCTGATTTGCTAGTTGGAATTTGATGAAATGAGATTAAAAATAATTACTAACACATTTGATTCTTGGCTGCATTTAAAGTTGGATCTCAGTGAAGCACTTCTACATCCATCCTGATATATGTCCCAGATTTTAGTAGTAGGTAGTAGTTGGTAGGCAGCCAATGACCAAGGAGGTATTTTACCAGAACTACCTGCTTGGGTATCAGGAGGGCTAGTGACATTTGCTTTGTGAGCCAGCACTTCAGTGGTTGTCAGGCTGCACTCCTCTGACCCAGGTAGCTATCTTTTCTCTCTACCTCAATAACATGTCAACTACTGGCATTCTGTCCACATAGCATAACTCTTGACAACACCCAACTCACATGGCTCATTCTTCATGACTCTAGATTTTCCAGCAGTAAGCACTATGTGCTAGCCCTGGCTTTTAAGCAAAATGGTAGCAGTACATAGAAGTAGTAGGTAGGAACACTTAGGTAGAAGTAGTTGGAAGGAGCATTTGATAGAAGTAGTCAGGAGGAACATTAGGTAGGAGCCTCAGCAAATTGTGCTGGAGTTGTCCTCTGCCACTGGCCTGTTAAGGGTGAGGCACTAAAGTTAAGAAGTGGCACTGGAGTTCACTAGTCATGGAGACTCTCTTGTTGTGGCCACCCTTTGAGGGAGTTCCAGTTGGAATTGGCATCAGAGATATGGATAGATAGATAGAGAAATTTTAGTTTTCAGTCATTAGCTCTGCTAAATGTTTTAGGGTTTTCTCACATGATATATAGATCCTCAGCTAGGGCTTGAATATAGAGCTGAATTGTTCATTCATATCCTTGTCTTTATTTATCACTTTAGTTAAACCATGGTGTATTTAGAGTAATCCTTGTAAGACTTCTCTTTTTATTGATATTTGACTCATGTTTGAAACTAGTACTGATTTATATATCTACATGCATATTTGCACTCTTTTTTCAGATGTATGACTTTCAGGAAATGTATTATTCCAACTGTCTGTCAGGATTTGTCCTAATCTCATAATTACCAATTGTCTAGTTCTCTGACTTTTGGACACCTGAATAGAACCTTTTATGGTCATACATGAATTGGATAAATGAGTATGCCCAAGTTTTGCAGTGGACCTCAGTATGCTAGTATTGGTGTATGAATATTATTTTACTTCTTTCTTACTAGATAATAAAAATTAAATACTTTCTTGTTATGAATTAGTCATTAGTGTATGTGTGGTTTTTAATGTTAAAATTGTAGTTTTCAGAGTCAGTTTTTATAACAAATAATTACCTATTCATTATAATAGTATACTGTAGGTCTTTCATATTTAAAACAAAATTTAACATGCTTAGTTTTAAAAATATTGTAGATTGGAAGTATTGAATTAGAATAGATTTCCAAAAGCTTTAGAAATATGATAATGTACTCAGTGAAGTTGCAGATCAGTCGTTTGTTTAATGGGCCAGTGACTTTCCTGTAGGAGCATAACAAATAGTTTTAAGTAAATAATGAAGGAAGATTTGCTGAGGATTTATGTTATTAAAAAGAAAAGAGATTGAGAGAAATTATTATCTCCTACTGAAATTAAAGGAATATCTCGTACATTTATGTATTTGTTTTTGAAGGGGCAGGAAGAAAAAAAAATTATACAAGATAAATATGGGATGGAAAAGCCTAAAATACATTTACTGCTGAAGATCACTTGATATGTAATGTTACTGAAGCTAATCCATTGATTGATGTCATTGCTATTCTGGTTAAAGTCAGTTCCAGATGAACCCAGGATTGGGCATTAGGTAATGAGCATAGTTATGGAGAGAAACAGTATCATTTATCAAGCAAGACACATTAGTTCAGTGCACTATACCTTGTGCAAAATCTTTTCATAGGTACTTCTAGTTAGTGCACCTTACTAGAATGCTAAGATTTATTCTTTAGTAAATCTTAGTCACTTTTGTTCCACTTAACAATATGAAATGATTATTTTACATCACATATATTGATTTCTTATACTACAAACTTTGTTGAATTTTACATTATGATAATTCTCTGGATAGGGGTTGGGAGGTAGGTGGATCTGCATTCGTTTTTCTAGTTTTTTTCTTTTCTAATATATTTCTGTCAGTTTAGATTCCCAGTATAATTATTTTGTTTTTAGCATGTTCTCTTCAGCTGTTCTCTTATTAGTGAAAAGTAACAGATTTTAATTTTCTACAGGTGAAAACAAAATTGGTTGAACAGGTTGAAGAAGCAAAGAAAATGAAAATTACAAACAAAAATATGCGTGAAACTGTAAAATGTATTAACTCATTTGCACTTGCTAATGGTATATTCCAATCTCTCAAATGCCCTCTGTGTCCCAAAACTTTTCGTGGACAAGACTTTCTCCAGTCCCATTTGTGGAGGAAACACCCTACTCAAGCCAGCAGTGTCCCAATCCCACAGGTCACTCAG
>JAUUDZ010077272.1:0-20280 GCA_032361705.1 Panulirus versicolor
ATTGATCCACAATAATACCGAGAGTTAGAAAGTAATATATTGACCCACCATCATACCAACAGTGATGAGGTAAGCTAATGACCCACCATCATACCCAGAGTGAGGAAGTGACATATTGGCCCACCATCATACCCAGAGTGAAGAGGTACCAAATTGACCCACCATCATACCTAGAGTGATTAGGTAACATATTGACCCTCCATTAATCTCGGAGTGAGGAGGTAACTTATTGACCCATCTTAAGACCCTGAGTGATTAGGTAACATATTGACCCACCATCATACCCAGAGTGAGGAAGTAGCATATTGACCCACCATCATACTCACAGTGAGGAGGTAACATAATGACCCACCATCATACTCGGAGTGAGGAAGTAACAATGACCAGCCATCATACCCAGAGTGAGGAAGTAACACACTGGCCCACCATCATACCCAGAGTGAAGGAAACACACTGACCCACCATCATACTTAGAGTGAGGAGATAAAGTATTGACCCACCATCATACTAACAGTGAGGGGGACTATACTGACCCATCATACCCAGAGTGAGGAGGGAACAAACTGACCCACCATCAAACCAAGAGTGAGGGTGGAACATACTGACGCAACAACATACCCAGACTGAGGAGGTAATATATTGACCCACCAACATATCCAGAGTGATCAAGTAATATATTGACCCATCATCATACAGAGAGTGAGGAGGTAACATATTGACACACCATCATACCCTGATTGGGAAGGTAACATTGATCCACTATCATATTCTATGTGAGTAGGAACATACTGACCCAACATCATAACCAGAGTGATGAGGTAATATATTGACCCAACATCATACCCAGAGTAAAGAAGTAACATACTTGCCCTCGATTATACCCAAAGTTATGAAGTAACATATTGACTCACCATCAGAGTAAAGAGGTAACTTAATGACCGACCATCATATCCACAGTGAGGAAGAAATACAATGACCCACCATCATACCCAGAGTGAGGAAGTAACATATTCACCCACTATCATACTCAGAGTGAGGAGGTTACCTATTGACCCACCATCATATCCATAGTGCGGAGGTATCATACTGATCCACCATCATACCCAGAGAGAGGATGTAACATTGATGCACCATCATACCCAGAGTGATTAGGTAACATATTCATCTACCATCCAACCCGGAGTGAGGAGTTAACATATTGAACCCACCATCATGCCAAGAGTTAGGGAGAACATACTGACCCACAATCATACCCAGAGTGAGGAGGTAATATATTGACCCACCAACACACCAAGAGTGAGGGAGAACACACTGACTCATCATACGCAGAGTGAGGAGGTAACAGACTGACCCACCATCTTTCCCAGAGTAAGAGGGAAACATACCGATCCAATATCATACCCAGAGAGAGGAGATAAAGCATTGACCCATCATCATACCCAGAGTAAAGAAGTAATACATTGACCCACCATTATACCTAGAGCGAGGAGATAACATATTGACACACCATCATCCCCAGAGTGAGGAGGTAACATTGACCCACCATCATACTCAGAGTGAGGAGGAACATACTGGCCTACCGTCATACCCAGAGTGAGGAGGTAGAATATTGACCCACCATCATACCGAGAGCGAGGAATTAATATATTTGCCCACCATCATACCCAGAGTGATTAACATTCTGACCAACCATCATACCCAGAGTGAGGAAGTAACATATTGACCCACAATCATACCCACAGTGAGGAGGGAACATAATGTCCCACCATCATGCCCACAGTGAGGAAGTAACGTATTGACCCATCATCATGCACAGAGTGAGGAAGTAACATGTCCCACCATCATACCCAGAGTGAGAAGGTAACATGACCTACCATCATACCAAGAGTAAGGGGGGAATATACTGACCCACCATCATACCCAGAGTGATGAGGGAACATATTGACTCACCATCACACCAAGAGTGAGGGGGAACATACTGACCCATCATACACAGAGTGAGGAGGTAACAGAGTGAGCACCCATCATACCCAGAGTGAAGGGGGAACATAATGACACATCATACACAGAGTGAGGAGGTACCATTTTGACCCACCATCATACCCAGTGTGAAGAACTAATATATTGACCCACCATCATACCCAGAGTGAGGAGGTAACATATTAACCCACCACTATACCCAGAGTGAAGAGGTAACATTGACCCACCATCATACTCAGAGTGAGGGGGAACATACTGACCCAACGTCATACCCAGAGTGAGGAGGTAATATATTGACCCACCATCGTACCCAGAATGAGGAAATAACATACTTGACAACCATCATACCCAGAGTGATGATGAAACATATTGACCCACCATAATGCCCAGAGTGAGGAAGTAACATATTAACCAATCATCATACCCACAGAGAGGAGTTAACATAATGACTCACCATCATACCAACAATAAGGAAGTAACATATTGATCCACCATCATATCAAGAGTAAAGAAGTAACATACTGACCCACCATCATTCCCAGATTGAAGAGGTAACATATTGACACACCATCATACCAAGAGTGAGGAAGTAACATATTGACCCATCATCATACCCACAGTGAGGAGGTAACACAGTGACCCACCATCATACCCAGAGTGAGGAGGTAACATATTAACCCACCATCATACCCAGAGTGAGGATGTAACGTTGACCCACCATCATATCCGGAGTGAGGAGGTAACATATTGACCCACCTTCATACCAAGAGTGATTAAGTAAAATATTGACCCACCATTATACCCAGAGTGAGGAAGTAATATATTGAACCACCATCACACCCACAGGTGAGGAGGTAACATAATGACCCAACATCATATCCACAGTAAGAAAGTAACATATTGCCCAACATCATACCTAGAAATAAGCGGTAAAATATTGACCCATCATCATACCCAGAGTGAGGAGGTAGCATTTTGACCCACCATCATAGCTAGAGTTAGGGGGTAAAATATTGACCCACCATCATACCCAGAGTGATAAGGTAACATATTGACCCACCATCATACACAGAGTGGGGAGGTAACACATTGTCCCACCATCATACCCGGAGTGAGGAGATAACATAATGATTGACCATCATACCCAGAGTGAGGAGGTAACATATTGACTACCATACCCAGAGTTATTAGGTAACATATTAACCCACATATTGATTCACCATCATTCCCTGAGTGATGAAGTTAACATATTGACCCACCATCATACCCAGAGTGAGAAGGTAACATATTGAACCACCATCGTACCCAGAGTGAGGAGGTAACATTGACCCACCATCATACTCATAGTGAGGAGGAACATGCTGACCCAACATCATACCAAGAGTGAGGGGGTAACATATTGACCCACCAACATACCCGGAGTGAGGAAGTAACATACTTGTCAACCATGATACCTAGATTGAAGTAACATAATGACCCACCATAATACCTAGAGTGAGCAGGTAACATATTGAACCACCATCATACCCACAGTGAGGAGTTAACATAATGACCAAACGTCATACACAGAGTGAGGAAGTAACATATTGACCCACCATAATACCAAGAATGAGGAAGTAACATAATGACCCACCATCATACCTAAAGTGAGGAGGTAACATATTGACCCACAATCATACCCAGAGTGAGGAAGTATATCATTTTGTCCCACCATCATACCCGGAGTGAAGATATAATATATTGCCCCACCTTAAGACCCAGATTGAGGAAGTAACATATTGACCCACCATTATACCCAGAACGAGGAGGTAACATATTGACGCACCATCATACCCAGAGTGAGGAGGTAAAATTGACTCCGCATCATACTCAGAATGAAAGGGAACGTACTGACCCACCATTATATCCAGAGTAAGAAGGTGAAAAATTGACCCACCATCATACCCAGTGAGAAGGTAAAATATTGACCCATCATCATACCCCAGAGAGAGAAACTAACTATACTGACCCATCATACCCAGAGAGAGAAATTAACTATACTGACCCATCATACCCAGAGTGAGTAGGTAACAGACTGACCCACCATCATACCCAGAGTAAGGGGGGAACCTACTAACAGAACATCATACCCAAAGTGAGGAAGTAGCATATTGACCCACCAGCATATCCAGAGTGAGGAAGTAACATATCGACCCACAATCATACCTAGAGTGAGGAGGTAACATATTGACCCACCATCATTCCCAGTGCGAGAAGAATATATTGACCCACCATCATACCCAGAGTGAGGAAATAACATACTTGCTCACCATCATACCCTGAGTAATGAAGTAACATACTGACCCACCATCATACCCAGAGTGAGGAAGTAACATACCGACCCACCATCATAACCAGAATGAGTAAGTAGCATATTGTCCCACCATCATACCCAGAGTGAGGAGGTAACATATTGCCCCACCATCATACCCAGAGTGAGGGGAAACATAATGACCCACCATCATACCCAGAGTGATGAGGTAACATGTTGACCCACCATCACGCCAAGAGCGAAGGAGAACACACTGACCAATCATACCCACAGTGAGGAGGTATCAAACAGCCACCATCATACCCAGCGTGAGGGGGGAGCATACCGACCCAACACCAGACCCAGACTGAGTAGGTAACATATTGACTCACCATCATACCCAGAGTGAAGAAGTAACATATTGACACATCATCATGCCCAGAGTGAGAAGGTAACATATTGACCCACCATCATACCCAGAGTGAAGATGTAACATTGACCCATATCACACTCAGAGGGAGGGGGGGGGGACATACCCAACATCATACAAAGAGTGAGGACGTAACATGCTCACCCATCGTCATACCCAGAGTGAGGAAGTAACATACTTGCCAACCATCATACCAGAGTGATGATGTAACATATTGACCCTCCTTCATACCCACAGTGAATTTAACATAATGTCCCACCATCATACCAACAATGAGGAAGTAACATATTGACCCACCATCATACCCAGAGTGAGGAAATAACATATTGACCCTCAATCATACATAGAGTGGGGAGGTATCATATTGACATGTTCACCCATCGTCATACACAGAGTGAGGAAGTAACATACTTGCCAACCATCATACCGGAGTGATGATGTAACATATTGACCCACCTTCATACCCAGAGTGAGAAATTAACATAGTGACCCAACATCATACCAACAATGAGGAATTAACAATTTGACCCACCATCATACCCAGAGTGAGGAAATAACATATTGACCCACAATCATACCCAGAGTGAGAAGGCAACGTTGACCCACTATCATACTCTGAGTGAGAGGAACATACTGATCCATCATACCCAGAGTGAGGAGGTAACATACTGACCCACCATCATAACTAGAGTTTGGAATTAACATACCTGCCCACCATCATATTCAGAATTATGAAGCAATGTATTGAACCATCATCATTCCCAGAGTAAGGAAATAACATTAACCCACCATCATACCCACAGTGAAGAGGTAACATAATGACCCACCATCATACCAAGACTGAGGAAGTATCATAATGACCCACCATAATACCCAGAGTGAGGAAGTAACATATTGACCCACCATCATACCCAGAGTGAGGAGGTAACATGTTGATCGACCATCATACCTGGAGTGATTATGTGACATATTGACCCACCATCATACCCAGAGTGAGGAGGTAATATTGACCCACCATCATACCCAGAGAGAGGAAGTAACATATTGACGCACCATCATACCTAGAGTGAGGAGGTAACAAATTGATCTACCATCATACCCAGAGTGAGGAAGTAACAGATTGACCCACCATCATGCCAAGAGTGAGGAGATAACATATTGGCCCACCATCATACAAAAATTGAGGAGGTAACATATTGACCCATCATTATACCCAGAGTGAGGAAGTAACATATTGACCGACCATTATACCCAGAACGAGGAGGTAAGATATTGACCCACCATCATACCCAGAATGAGGAGGTAAAATTGACTCCCCATCATACTCAGTGAAAGGAAACATACTGACCCACCATCATACCAATAGTGAGAAGGTAAAATACTGACCCACCATCATACCCAGAATGAGGAAGTAACATGCTTGCCCACTATGATACCCAGAGTGAAGTAACATACTGACCCACCATCATACCCAGAGTGAGGAAGTAACATATTGACCCAAGATTATACCCACAGTGAGGAGGTAACATAATGTCCACAAATCATACCCAGAGTGAGGAAGTAATCCAACATCATACCCAGAGTAAGTAGCATATTGTCGCACCATCATACCCAGAGTAAGTAGCATATTGTCGCACAAGAGTGAGGAGGTAACATATTGACCCACCATCATACCCAGAGTGAGGGGGAAACATACTGACCCACCATCATACCCAGAGTGATGAGGTAACCCACCATCCCTCCAAGAGTGAAGGGGATCATACTGACCCATCATACCCACAGTGAAGAGGCAACAGACTGAACCACCATCATACTCAGAGTGAGGGGGGGGGGACATGCTGACCCAACATCATACCTAGAATGAGGAGGTACCACATTGACCCACCATCATACCCAGAGTGAAGAAGTAACTTACTGACACACCATCATACCCAGAGTGAGGAGGTAACATATTGATCCACCATCATACCCAGAGTGAAGATATAACATATTGACCAAACATCATACAAAGGGTGAGGAGGTAACATATTCACCCATCGTCATACCCAGAGTGAGGAAGTACCATACTTGCCAACCATCATACCCAGAGTAATGATGTAACATATTGACCCACCTTCATACGCACAGTGAGGAGTTAGCATAGTGACCCACCATCATACCCACAATGAGGAAGTAACATATTGAACCACCATCATATCCAGAGTGAGGAAGTAACATATTGACCCACAATCATACATAGAGTGAGGAGGTAACATATTGACCCACCATCATACCCGGAGTGAGAAGGTAACATTTACCCACTATCATACTTAGAGTGAGAGGGAACATACTGATCCATCATACCCAGCATGAGGAGGTAACATATTGACCCACCATCATACTTAGAGTGAGGAATTAACATACTTGCCCACCATCATATTCAGAATTATCAAGCAATATATTGACCCATCATCATAATCAGAATTATGAAGCAATATATTGACCTATCATCATACTCAGAGTGAAGAGATAACATATTGACCTACCATCATACCCACAGTGTGGAGGTAACATATTGACCCACAATCATATCTAGAGTGAGATATTGATATACTTGCCCACCATCATATTCAGAATTATGAAGAAATATATTGACCCATCATCATACCTAGAGTGAAGAAATAACATATTGACCCACCATCATACCCACAGTGACCATAATGACCCACCATCATACAAAGAGTGAGGAAGTAACATAATGACCGACCATAATACCCAGAGTAAGGAAGTAACATATTGACCCACCATCATACCCAGAGTGAGGAGGTAACATGTTGACCGACCATCATACCTGGAGTGATTATGTAACATATTGTTCCATTATCATACCCAGAGTGAGGAGATAATATTGACCCACCATCATACCCAGAGAGAGGAAGTACATGTTGACCCACCATCATACCCAGAGTGATTAGGTTACATATTGATCCACCATCATACCTAGAGTAAGGAGGGAACAGATTGACCTACCATCATGCCAAGAGTGAGGAGGTAACATATTGACCCACCATCATACAAAAAGTGAGGAGGTAACAGATTCACCCACCATCATACCCAGAGTGATGAAGTAACATATTGTCCCACCATTATACCCAGAGCGAGGAGGTAACATATTGACCCACCACCATACCCAGACTGAGGAGGTAAAATTGACTCCCCATCATGCTCAGAGTGAAAGGGAACATTCTGACACACCATCATACCCAGAGTGAAGGGATAAAATATTGACCTACCATCATACCCAGAGTGAGGAGTTAACATATTTGCCCATCATTAAACCCAGAGTGAGGAGGTAACATAATGTCCCAACATTATACCCAGAGTGAGGAAGTAATATATTAACCCACCATCATACCCAGAGTGAGTAAGTAGCATATTGTCGCACCATCATACCCAGAGTGATGAAGTAACACACTGAAGTACCATCATACCCAGAGTGAGGAAGTAACATATTGACCCACCATTAAACCCTGAGTGAGGAGGTAACATAATGTCCCAACATTATACCCAGAGTAAGGAAGTAACATATCAATCCACCATCATACCCAGAGTGAGTAAGTAGCATATTGTCGCACCATCATACCTAAAGTGAGGAGGTAATATACTGACCCACCTTCACACCCAGAGTGAGGAAAAACATGCTGACCCACCATTATACCCAAAGTGATGAGGTAACATATTGATCCATCATCATACCAACAGTGAGAAAGTTACATATTGACCCACCATCATACCCAGAGTAAAGAGGTGACATAATGACCCACCATGATACCTAGAGTGAGGAATTAACATACTTGCCCAGATTCATATTCAGAATTATGAAGCAACAATATTGACCCATCATCATACCCAGAGTGAAGAAATAACATATTGACCCACCATTATACCCACAGTGAGGCGGTATCATAATGACCCACCATCATACCCAGATAGAGGAAGTAAATAATGACCCACCATAATACCCTGGGTGAGGAAGTAACTTATTGATCCACCATTATACACAGAGTGAAGAGGTGATATATTGACCAAACATCATACCTGGAGTGATTATGTAACATATTGACTCACCATCATACCCAGAGTGAGGAGGTAACAGTTGACCTACCATCATGCCAAGAGTGAGGAGGTAACATATTGACCCACCATCACATATAAAGTGAGGAGGTAACATATTGACCCACCATCATACCCAGAGTGAGAAAATAACATACTACCCCATCATTATCCCCAGAGCGAGGAGGTAACAGACTGACCCACCATTATGCCAAGAGGTAGGAAGTAACATATTGACAAACCATCATACAAAAATTGAGGAGGTAACATATTAACCCACCATTATACCCAGAGTGAGGAAGTAATATATTGTCCCACCATTATACACAGCGAGGAGGTAACATATTGACCCACCATCATACTCAGATTGAGGAGGTAAAATTGACTCCCCATCATACTCAGAGTGAAAGGAAACATACTGATCCACCATCATACCCAGAGTGAGAAGGTGAAATATTGATCCACCATCATACCCAGGGTGAGGAATTAACATGCTTGCCCACCATTATATACAGAGTGATGAAGTAACGCACTGACCCACCATCATACCCTGAGTGAGGAAGTAACATATTGACTCACGATTATACCCACAGTGAGGAGGTGACATAATGTCCCAACATCATACCCAGAGTGAGGAAGTAACATATTAACCCACCATCATACCCAAAGTCAGTAAGTAGCATATTGTCGCACCATCATACCCAGAGTGAGAAGGTAACATATTGACCCAACATCATACACAGAGTGAGGGGAAACATACTGACCGACCATCATACCCAGAGTGATGAGGTAACATATTGACCCACCATCACACCAAGAGTGAGGGGGAACATACTGACCCATCATACCCACAGTGAGGAGGTAACAGACTGAGCCATCATACCAGAGTGAGGGGGGAACATACTAACCCAACATCATACCAGAATGAGGAGGTACCATATTGACCCACCATCATACCCAGAGTGAGGAAGTAACCTTTTGACACACCATCATACCCAGAGTGAGGAGGTAACATGTTGACCCACCATCATATCCAGAGTGAGGATATAACATTGACCCACCATCACACTCAGAGGGAGGGGGAACATACTCACCCAACATCATACAAAGAGTGAGGAGGTAACATATTGACCCATCGTCATACCCAGAGTGAGGAAGTAACATACTTGCCAACCATCATACCCAGTGATGATGTAACATATTGACCCACCTTCATACCCACAGGGAGGAGTTAACATAATGAGCCACCATCATACCCACAATGAGGAAGTAACATATTGAACCACCATCATACCAAGAGTGAGGAAGTAACATATTGACTCAAAATCATACCCAGATTAATGCGGTATCATATTGACCCACCATCATACCCAAAGTGAAGAGGTAACATATTGACCCCTACATCATACATAGAGTGAGTAGGAAACATATTGACCCACCATCATATCCAAAGTGAGAAAGTGATATATTGACCCATCATCATACCCAGGGTGAGGAAGTTACATATTGACCCACGTTCATACCCAGAGTGAAGAGGTAACATATTGACCCCTCCATCATACTCTGAGTGAGGAGGTAACATATTGACCCATCATCATACTCATAGTTATCAAATAACATATTGACCCACCATCATACCCAGAGTAAGTAGGTAACTTATTGACCCACCATCATACCCAAAGTGATAGGTAACATACTGACCCACCATCATACCAAGAGTTTACCAGAGTATTAGGTAACATATTGACCCACCATTGTACCCAGAGTGAAGGGGAGCATACTGAACCATCATACCTAAAGTGAAGAGGTAAAATGTTGGCCCACAATCATACCAAGTATGAGCAGGTAACATATTGACCCACCACCATATCCAGAGTAAAAAAAGATATTGACTCACCATCATACTCAGAGTGAATAAGTAACGTATTGACCCAGCACCATACCCAGATTGAGGGGGGAACATACTGAACCACCATAATACCCAGAGTGATTAGGTATCATTGACCTACCATCATATCCAGAGTGAGGGGGAACATTCTGGCCAACCATCATACCCAGAGTGAGGGGGGACACACTGACCCATCATACCTAGAGTCAGGAGGGAACTATTGACCCACCATTATACACATAGTTAGGGGGGACATACTGACCCAACATCATACCCAAAGTGAAAAGGTAACATATTGACCCACCATCATACCCACAGTGAGGAAGTAACATATTGACCCACTGTCATATCCAGAGTGAGGAGGTAACATATTGACCCACCATCCTACCCAGAGTGCGGACGTAACATTGACCCACCATCATACTCAGAGTGAGGGGGAACATACTTCCCTAACATCATACCCAGGGGGAGGAGGTAAGATAATGACCCCCATCCTACCCAGAGAGAGGAAGTAACATATTGACCCATCATCATACCTAGAGTGAGGAAGTAACATATTGACCCACCATAACGCCCAGAGTGAAGAAGTAACATATTGACCTACCATCATATAAACAGTGAGGAGGTAACATATTGACCCACCATCATACCCAAAGGGATTAGGTAACATATTGACCCACCATCAAACGCAGAGTGAGGAGATAACATATTGACCCATAATGATACCCAGAGTGAAGAGGTAACATAATGACCCACTATCAAACCCAGAGTGATTAGGTAAAATACTGACCCACGATCATACCCAGAGTGAGGAGGTAACATTTTGACCCACCATCATACCCAGAGTGCGGAGGTAACATATTGACCCACCCTCATACCCGGAGTGAGGAGGTAACATATTGACCCACCATCATACCCAGAGTGAGGAAGTAACATATTTACCCACCATCATACCCATAGTGATTAGGAAACATATTGACCCACCATCATACCCAGAGTGAAATGGTAACATATTGGCCCACCATCATACCCATAGTGATTAGGTAACATATTGACCCACCATCATACCCAGAGTAAATGGTAACATAATGACCCACTATCAAACCCAGACTGATTAGGTAAAATACTGACTCTCGATCATTCCCAGAGTGAGGAGGTAACACACTGACCCACCATTATACCCAGAGTTTGGAGGTAACATATTGACCCACCTTCATACCCAGAGTGTGGATGTAACATATTGATCCACCATCTTACCCAGAATGAAGGGGAACATACTGACCCACCATCACACACAGACTGATTAGGTAACATATTGACCCACCATCATAGTCAAAATGATTAGGTAACATATTGATTCACCATCACACCCAGAGTGAAGATGTAACATAATGACCCACTATCAAACCCAGATCGATTAGGTAAAATAATGACCATCGATAATACTCACAGTGATGAGGTAACATAATGAAGCACCATCATACCCAGAGTGAAGAAGTAACATATTGACACCACCATTATACCTGGAGTGAGGAGGTAACATATTGTTCCAACTTGATACCTAAAGTGATTAGGTAACATACTGACCCACCATCATAACCAGAGTGGGGAAGTAACATAACGACCCACAATCATATCCAAAGTAAGGAGGTAACATAATGACTCACAATCATACCCGGCGTGAGGAGGTAACATATCGACCTACCATCATACCCAAAGTGAAGAAGTAACATATATACCCACCATCATACACAGAGTGAATAAGTAACATATTGACCAATCATCATACCCAGAGTGAGGGGGAACATACTGACCCACCATCATACCCAGAATAATTAGGTATCATTGACCCACCATCATATCCAGAGTGAGGGGGAAAATACTGACCCATCATACCCAGAGTGAGGAGGTAGCTATTAACCCAGAGTGAGGAGGAGCATATTGACCCTCCATTACATCTAGAGTGAGGGGGGAAAATACTGACCCATCATACCAAGAGTGAGAAAGTAACTATCGACCCACCACCCTAACCAGGGTTAGGGGGGACATACTGACCGAATATCATACCCAGAGTGAGGAAGTAACATATTGACCCACCATCATACCCACAATGAGGAAGTATCATATGGATTCACCGTCATACCCAGAGTGAGGAGGTAACAAATTGATCCACCATCAAACCCAGAGTGAGGAGGTAACATATCGACCTACCATCTTACCCAAAGTGAAGAAGTGAAATATTGACCCACCATAATACACAGAGTGAATAAATAACATATTGACCCATCGTCATACCCAGAGTGAGAGGAACATACTGACCCACCATCATACCCAGAATGATTAGGTATCACTGACCCACCATCAAATCCAAAGTGAGGGGAACATACTGACACATCATACCCAGAGTGTGGAGGGAACTATTGACCCACCATCATACCCAGAGTAAAGGGGAACATATTGATCCACCATCATACCCAGAGTGAGGGGAACATACTGACCCATCATACTCAGAGTGAGAAAGTAACTTGACCCACCATCATAACCAGATTTAGGGGGAACACTCTGACCGAAAATCATACCAAGAGTGAGGAAGTAACATGTTGACCCACCATCATACCGACACAATGAGGAAGTGACATATTGACCCACCATCATACCGGCACAATGAGGAAATGACATATTGGCCCACCGTCATACCCAGAGTGAGGAGGTAACATGTTGACCCACCATCATACCCGGAGTGAGGAGGTAACATACTGTCCCACAATGGTATCCAGAGTGATTAGGTAACATATTGACCCATCATCATAGAGTGAGAAAGTAACAGATTGATCCACCATCATATGAACCCACAGTCAGCAGGTAATATAATGACTCACCATCATACCGGGAGTGAGGCAGTAACAAATTGACCCACCATCATACCCGGAGTGAGGAGGTAACATACTGTCCCACAATGGTACCCAGAGTGATTAGGTAACATATTGACGCAACATCATAGATAGAGTGAGAAAGTAACATATTGATCCACCATCATACCCACAGTCAGCAGGTAATATAATGACTCACCATCATACCGGGAGTGAGGAAGTAAAATATGGCCAACCATCATACCTAGAGTGAGAAAGTAACATACTGACCCACCCTCATACCCAGAGTGAGGAGGTAACATTGACCCACCATCATACCCAGAGTGATTAGGTAACATATTGACCCACCACCATACCCAGAGTGATTAGGTAACATATTGACCCACCATTATACCCGGAGTGATTAGGTAACATATTGACTCATCATCATACCTAGAGTGAAGTGGTAACATAATGACCCACTACCAAACCCAGAGTGATTAGGTAAAATACTGACCCACGATCATACACAGAGTGAGGAGGTAACATATTGACCCACCATCATACCCAGAGTGAGGATGCAACTTATTGATCCACCATCATACCCAGAATAAGGGGGGGGGGACATACTGACCCACCAACACACCCAGACTGATTAGGTAACATATTAGGTAACATATTGACTCACCATCATACCCAGAGTGAAGAGGTTAAATAATGACCCACTATCAAACCCAGATTGATCACACCCACAGTGAGAAGGTAACATAATGAAGCATTATCATACCCAGAGTGAGGAAGTAACATATTGATCCACCATCATACCTGGAGTGAGGAGGAAATATATTGTCCCACCTTGATACCTAAAGTAATTAGGTAACATATTGACCCACCATCATAACTAGAGTGAGGAAGTAATATATCAACCCACAATCATATCCAAAGTGAGGAGGTAACATAATGACCCAGCATCATGCCCGGTTTGAGGAAGTAGCATATTGACCCACAATCATACCCAGAGTGAGGAAGTAACATATTGATCCACTATCATACCCAGAATGAGGTAATATAGTGAGCCACCATCATACCCAGAGTAAGGAGGTAACATAATGACCCGCCATTATACCCAGAGTGATTTGGTAATATATTGACGAGCTATCATACCAAGAGTTAGGAGTTAACATATTGACCCACCATCATAACCACAGTGATTAGGTAAGATATTGACCCACCATCATATCCAGAGTGAGCAGGTAAAATATTGACCAGACATCACACCCAAATTGAGGAAATAACATATTGATCCACTATCATACCCAGAATGAGGTAATATATTGAGCCACCATCATACCTAGAGTGAGGAAGGAACATACTGACCCAACATCGTACCCAGAGTGAGGAGGTAATATATTGACCCACCATCATACCCAGAGTGAGGAGGTAACATACCGACCTACCATCATACCCAAAGTGAAGAAGTAACATATATACCCAACATCATACCCAGAGTGAATAAGTAACATATTGACCCATCATCATACCCAGAGTGAGGGGGAACATACTAACCCACCATCATACCCAGAATGATTAGGTATCATTGACCCACCATCATATCTAGAGTGAGGGGGAAAATACTGACCCATCACACCTAGAGTGAGGAGGTAGCTATTGACCCAACATCATACCCAGAGTGAGGGGAAACATGTTGACCTGCCATTACACCAAGAGTAAGGGGGAACATACTGACCCATCATACCAAGAGTGAGAAAGTAACTATCGACCCACCATCCTAACCAGAGATAGGGGGAACATACTGACCGAAAATCTTACCCAGAGTGAGAGCGTAACATATTAACCCACCATCATACCCACAATGAGGAAGTAACATATTGACCCACCGTCATACCCAGAGTGAGGAGAGAACATATTGACCCACCATCATACCCAGAACGAGGAGGTAACATATCGACCTACCATCATACCCAAAGTGAAGAAGTAACATATTGACCCACAAATCACACACAGAGTGAATAAGTAACATATTGACCCAGCATCATACCCAGAATGATTAAGTAAAATATAGACCAACCATCATACCCAGAGTGAGGAGGTAAATATTGACCCACAATCATACCCAGAGTGATAGGGAACATACTGACCCACCATGGTACATAGAGTGATTAGGTAACATATTGACCCACCTTCGTACCCAGAGTGAGGTGGAGCATAATGGGCCATCATTCCCAGAGTGAGAAAGTAAGATATTGACCCACCATTATACCCACAATGAGGAGGTAACATATTGACCCACCATCATACCCAGAGTGAGGAATTAACATATTGACCCACTATCATACCCAGAGTGAGAGGGAGCATACTGACCCACCATCGAAACCAGAGTGATTAGATAACATTGACCCACCATCATATCTATATTGAGGTGAAACATACTGAACATACCCAGAGTGAGTAGGTAACTAATGACCCACCATCATACCCAGAGTTAGGTAGAACATACTGACCCAACATCATACCCAGAGTGAGGAGGTAACATACTGACCCATCATCATACCCAAAGTGAGGAACAACATACTGACCCACCATCATAACCAGAGTGATTAAATAACATTGAACCACCATCATATCCAGATTGAGGTGAAGCATACTAACCCGTCATACCCAGAGTGAGTAGGTAACTATTGACCCACCATCATACACAGAGTTAGGGAGAACACACTGACCCAACATCATATCTAGAGTGAGGAGGTAACATAATGACCCATCATCATACCCAGCGTGAGGAAGTAGCGTATTGACCTACCGTTATACCCAGAGTGACGAGGTAACATATTGACCCACCATCATACCCAGAGTGAAGGTAACATTGAACCGCCATTATACTCAGAGTGAAGGGGAACATACTTACCCATCATCATACCCAGAGTGAGGAGGTAACATATTGACCCACCATCCTACCAAGAGTGAGGAAGTAACATATTGACCCACCATCATACCCAGAATGAGGAGGTAACATATTGACCCACCATCATACCCAGAATGAGGAGGTAACATATTGGCCCACTATCATAAACAGAATGAAAAGGTAACATACTGAACAACCATCATACCCAAAGTGAGGAGGTAACATACTGACCCACCTTCATACCAAGAGTGAGGAGATAACATATTGACCCATCATCATACCCAGAGTGATTAGGTAATATATTGATCCACCACCATACCCAGAGTGAGGAGGTAACATATTGACCCACTATCATACCGAGTGATGAGGTAACATACTGACCCACCGTCATACCCAGAGAGAGGATTTAACATATTGATCCATCATCATACCCAGAGTGAGGGGGGAACATACGGACCCAACATCATATCCAGAATGAGGATTTAACATATTGATCCACCATCATAACCAGAGAGAGGAGGTAACTTATTGACCCTCCATCATACCCAGAGTGAGAAGATAACATTGATCCACCATCATACTCAGAGTGAGGGGAACATGCTGACCCAACATCATACCCAGAGTGAGGAGGTAACATATTGACCCACCATCATATCCAGAGTGAGGAGGAAACATATTGACCCACAATCATACCAAGAGTGAGGAAGTAAGATATTCAACCACCATCATACCTAAAGTGAGGAAGTAACATATCGACCCACCATCATACCCAGAGTGAGAAGGTAACATTCTGACCCACCATCATACCCAGAGAGATTAGGCAGCATATTGACCCATCATCATATCCAGAGTTAGGAAGAAACATACTGACACACCATTATACCCAGAGTGAGGAGGTAACATATTGACCCATCATCATACCCAGAGTGAGGAAGTAACATGTTGACCCATCATCGTATCCAGAGAGAGTAGGTAACAATGACCCACCATCATACCCAAAGTGAAGAGGTAAGATATTGGCCCGTACATCATACCCAGATTGAGGGTGGTAACATATTGACCCACCATCATACCTATAGTGAGGAGGTAACTTATTGACCCAACATCATAATAAGAGTGAGGAAGTAACATATTGATCCACCATCATACCCACAGTCAGTAGGTAATATAATGACCCACCATCATACCCGGAGTGAGAATGTAACATTGACCCACCATCATACCAGGAGCAAGGAGTTAACATATTGACCCACCATCATATCCAGTGTGTTTGGGTAACATACAGACCCACCATCATACCCAGAGTGATTAGGTAATATATTGACCCATCATCATAACCACAGTGAGGAAGTAACATATTGACCCACCATCATACCTAGAGTGAGGACCTGATATATTGACCCACCATCATACCAAGAGTGAGGAGGTAACATATTGACCCACCATCATAGCCGTATTGGAGATGTAACATATTGACCCACCATCATACTCATAGTGACTACGTATCACATTGACCCCCCATAATACCCAGAGTGAGGAGGTAACATATTGACCCACCATCATTCTAGAGTGGGGAGGTAATGTATTAACCCCCCATCAGACCCAGTGTGAGGAGGTAACATATTAACACACCATCATACTCAGAGTGATTCGGAGGTCACATATTGACCCAGAGTTATACCCAGAGTGAGAAAGTAACATTCTGACCCACCATCATACACTGACTGAGGAGATAACATATTGACCCACTATCATACCCAGAGTGAGGTGGTAACTTATTGACACACCATCATTCCTATAGTGAGGGGGATCATACTGACCCAGCATCATACCCAGAATGATTAGGTACCATATTGACCCACCATCATATACAGAGTAAGAAACTAACATATTGATCCACCATCATACCCAGAGTGAGGATGTAACATATCAACGCACCATCATACCCAGAGTGATGAGGTAACATTGACCCACCATCATACTCAGAGTGATGGGAACAAATTGACCCAACATCATACCCAGAGAGAGTAGGAAATATATTGACCCACCATTATACCCAGAGTGAGGAAGTAACATACTGAGAGACCATCATACCCAGAGTGAGGATGTAACATAGTGACCCACCATTTTACCCATAGTGAGGAAATAACATATTGACCAACCATCATACCCAGAGTGAATGGGTAATATTGACTCACCATCATACCCAGAGTGATGAGGTAACATATTGACCCACCATCATACTCAGAGTGAGGAGGTAACATATTGACCCACAATCATACCCAGAGTGAGGAGGCAACATATTGACCCACAATCATACCCAGAGTGAGGAGTTAACATATTGACCCACTGTCATACTCAGAGTGAGGAAGTAACATACTGACCCACCATCACACCCAGAATGATTAGGTATCAGTGACCCACCATCATATCCAGAGAGAGGGGGAAAATACTAACCAATCATACCCATAGTGAGGAGGTAGCTATGGACCCACCATCATATCCTGAGTGAGGGGGAACATATTGACCCACCATCATACCCAGAGTGAGGGGGAACATACTGACCTATCATACCCAGAGTGAGAAAGTAACTATTGACCCACAGTCATAACCAGAGTTGGGGGAACATCCTGACCAAAAATCATACCCAGAGTGAGGAAGTAACATATTGACCCACCATCATACCCACAATAAGGAAGTAACATATTGCCCCACCGTCATACCTAAAGTGAGGAGGTAGCATATTGACCTACCATCATACCCAGAGTGAGAAGGTAATCTATCGATCTACCATCATACCCAAAGTGAAGAAGGAACATAATGGCCCACCATCATACAAAGAGTGAATGAGTAACATATTGACCCATATTCATACGCAGAGTGAGGGGAGAACATATTGACCCAGCATCATACCTAGAATGATTGGGTATCATTGACCCACCATCATATCCAGAGTGAGGGGGAACATACTGACCCATCATACCCAGAGTGAGGAGATAACTATCAACCCATCATTATACCCAGATCGAGGGGAACATATTGACCCACCATCATACCCAGAGTATGGGGGAACATACTGACCCATCATACCCAGAGTGAGAAAGTAACTATTGACCCACAATCATAACCAGAGTTAGGGGAACATACTGACCGAAAATCATACCCAGAGTGAGGAAGTAACATATTGACCCACCATCATATCCACAATGAGGATGTAACATATTGACTCAACGTCATACCCAGAGAAAGGAGGTAACATGTTGACCCACCATCATATCCAGAGTGAGGAAGTAACAAATTGACCCACCATCATACTCAGAGTGAGGAGGTAACATACTGTCCCACATTGGTACCCAGAGTGATAAGATAATATATTGACCCACCATCAAACCAGAGTAAGAAAGTAACATATTGATCCACCATCATACCCACAGTCAGCAGGTAATATAATGATCCACCATGATACCCGGAGAGATGAAGTAAAATATGACCAACCATCATACCCAGAGTGAGGAAGTAACATACTGAACCGCCATCATACCAAGGGCGAGGAGGTAACATATTGACCCAACATTATGCCCAGAGGGAAGAGGTAGAGGTAACATATTGACCCGTACATCGTACCCAGATTGAGGAGGCAACAGATTGACCCACCATCATGCACAGAGTGAGTAAGTAACATACTGACCCACCATCATACTCAGAATGAAGAGATAACATATTGACCCACCATCATGCCCGGAGTGATTAAGTAACATATTGACCCACCATCATACCCAGAGTGATTAGGTAACAAATTGTCAAACCACCATACCCAGAGTGACAAGA
>JAUUDZ010077382.1:0-20280 GCA_032361705.1 Panulirus versicolor
ATATATAAAACCAGAAACCATACTCCCAAGAGAAACATGAGTCACACTCTCCTGCTTATGCTCAGGACATCTCCAATCATTAAAACACTATAAACACCATTTCATCATATCCCAAGACCCTTCATGTACACAATGCAACTACAGTTAAAAAAAACACACAGTGCACTTACTACTCAATTGCCTTGCACATTCTGCACATGGAAGCACACATAACACTTCATGACCAATGGTTCTAACCAGTAGACATGGCCAGCTTCCCGTGTGTTGTAGGAGGCTCATTAGGACTGAAGGGACTCCTGGGGTAGGAAGGTAAGGTAGCAAATATTTCCCACTTCAATTTCATAACTTCCATGTGAGTAAATCCAATCTCTGAACTTCATCTATGGTCTTCCCATACATCCTCTTCTACTTTATCTAATTGTATACTCTTTATCATTCATCTATTATATCTTCATATCCTCTTCCCTTTAAATGATTTACTGACTAGTTTTACAATACCTTATTCTCCCCTGAACATCTAAATAATGTTGTACTCTCATTCGGCCATATGAAGTGACTAGAACTTTGGAACAGGCTTTGAGGTTTGGCTGTGGATGGTAGGCTCTGGTTTTGGTGCATTATACAGGGCATCTACAGAGTGAATATGTGCAAATGAGGTTGTTTTTATCTATCCTGACGTTAACTCTTAAGGCAGGGGAAGAAGCTGTATATGTATTTATAAAAAATTCTAATACCAAGCTCTCTACCTGGACTCAAGAAGAAATCCCTCCCTCTCCAAAATTTTTATTGCATTATAATCAACCTACCTGTATCCTAGATAATCATATGATCTCTTCCACTGTAACTGTTTGGAGCACAAGCTAAATATTCATATTGCCACACAAAGCATCCCTGGCTAAGCAAATTGAATATATGATATTAGTTTTATGGTGTAATCTCATTTGAAACAATGTTTTCCAAGTGATATCCCACATTCTACCACACATTCACGATGTTAAAAGGGCTGATAAATTAATATCTATTGTAGATTTAAAGTTTATAAATCTACATACAATACAAATTTACTTCATAATTTTTGAGGTGCAGCATATTCAACTAAACACGATCTAATATTTTCTGAATTAACTTTATTGTTCTTTTGATACCTCCTTTAAATAATTTAACAATAGTTTATGTGAAAGCACGTGTACTTTATTACTTCTAGAATCAATAACTTCAAACAATGGTACAGTTTCACAAGCTCTCTTTCCCACAACAATAATTAAGGGGTATCCAGTTTTCTTTGCTTCTGTCACACGCTTTCCAATGGTAAGTTTATCCCTGTCATCCACAATGACATCATTCTGAAAACCTTGCATGCAGCTGATATGCTTTGCCAGATGATCTACCCAAGGCTTGGCACCTTCTTCCTTACTTCCTTTCTGTTGTGAAAAAAGGATATCAGAATCATTATACTTATTCAGTGACAGACACGGTCAATAAATTCAAAAGAGAGCTTATACATACAACAGGAATTCATAAAATAAAAGAGTAGATATCTAAGATCTGAGGACGATAAACATACACAAAGGTATATGTATGGTAACCCTTGCACTGCATCCAGCATTAGAGTGGTGTATGAAAGGAACATGACTGAAGATACTGAATCCACTCACCTTATTTCATTTATCTAATTCCATGAAATATATTAAGGAGGCACCAAACAAATATATGTGATAGTCCAGCAAGAAGGATAGAGAATTTCTTAACTTACCAAACAAAATTAGAAATCAACAGAGTGAGTGACAAAAGCTTAAAGGAGAGGCTGGAAGTGGCTCAAAACTTTACCGATGAACCCTAGATAGACAACTATGCTAGCAGGACACAGTGATTATATGTACTAGGATAGCCTCAAGGCAAAAATCTTGTCATAGGTACTCACAAGTACAGCTCTCCTTCTCACCTTCTTGCCTTGTTTCTATACTGCCCTCATAATAGTCTCTGAAGAAATGCCACATACTCTCAACATTATCCTCAAACCTGTCTCCACTCTGTTGTTTTTTCCTCTGGCTTTTTCTAATACTCTAGCCTTATTTCATCTTCATTCCATCACCTTGATGCTACTCTCATTTTCAAAGGTACCATCTAATACTATGCATAAATCTAAAACATTTCAATTTTGAACAATGTATGCATGTAATCATTTTGAATTAATATCCTACTGTCTATAAACTAACTTCAAAATACATATAGGTTTCTATGTATAATAACTAATTACATATTCATAATGTACTTAACCATCAAAAAAAATTCTTATATCAAAATCAAAATTTTCTTGCTTAAAAATGGATAACAAGGTTCAAAAAACCAAGTTTTTCTAACTAAATTGCAAATCCATTATAGTCAACTAGGACATTAAATGAGGCTAATGCACCAAAAGTTTTTTAAGCAAACTTCAATTTTTTTCTATATCCACCCATTATGCAAAGGCTAAATCAATTCACCTTAGGAGTAATAAGGCAGACTTTGAAGGGTGCAAGGATCCATGGCCATGTGATATATTCATCCTGAGACAGTACTTCCACCACTGCTGCCATTATACGGGAAACCCCAAGGCCATAACAGCCCATTTGAAGTAACTCTGGTTTGCCCTTCTCATTTTGATAATGTGCATCCATTGATTCAGAGTACTTTGTTCCCAGAAGGAAGGTATGTCCTACCTAAAAACATATTCATTTTGTTACTTTAAATTAAAAAATTATTAATAAAGACAAACATAAAGAAATATAAGGAGTATAGGTAATTTTATTTAGATGCTAAAAACAAACTGGACATACAAGCAACTCTTTTGTACATGCTCATCAGCTGATGGCAGTTCTTTATGATTACAAGACATTAAAGTACAAAAAGAATTAAAATCATATTTATCATATATGTGACCAATCTATAATGCAAGAAAAGTTCATATAAGGGTCAGAAAAGAAAAAGGACCAAAGGAAGAAATTTTTGAAAAAACACATACCTCTATTCCTGTAACTTTTGTCAACTGATTGCCACACTTGGTACAAGAGACATCATCAGGGTTAGCAACCAGCTGAGAATTAGTGGAAACACCACAGGCATTACATAGCAGCAGAGTGTCTTCTCCTATGGCAGCCTGGTAATGGTACTCATGGGAAAAGTTACCACCAATGTTACCGCAATCACCAGCAACTACAGGAATAATCAAATTTTAATACACTCTTTTGGTTTTTCATACTTGTTCCGAGGACAAAGATCAATTAGATATCTAGGAAGAAGACACCATACATGAACTGACAAAAATCTGATCTCCACATGTCCAATATGCCATGTTCCATTCATCTGTATCCCTGCCCAGCTTGAACTAATCCTTTATGCATATGCTCCTCTAAAACACAAATGTCCTCATTTCATCATGCTCTCTAGTCTTGGTCTCTCCTTTCCTTTCGCCACACTGAAATATTCCCTCACTCATCTTTCTCACACCTATTCTTTCAATGTATTTCATAACATCTCAATATTCTAATCTTCATTCTTATTGTCATTCTTTCTCTACTCTATACTTCATTCTAACATGGAAGCATACGTCCACAGACAAAAACTGGCCTACCCTTGAAGGATGCTAGGGTCCAAGAACCCCCAAATGAAACCTTGCCAGTATTCTGAGACAAGTATAATTTTCCTATAGTTTCAAAGCTCTGGATGAATGAGAAGAAATGAAAGCCTAAAGTCCATAAACAATAGAAAACACTAGTCTGTCCCTTAGAGAAGTTAGGGGCCAGGACCCTTAAAATCAAAGCTGGCCTGTATGGTAAGTATAGTGGTGATACAAAGCAGTAATTCTCCAAAGCTAAGGTTTTATGATATTTGGGTACAGTTTCCTTACAGTGAGCTATCGCCTGAAGGAATGTATCTTTTTTCCTGTCAATGACATAAACAGGCTCTTTCACTGGACGTTTCTTTGCTGTATTTCACTCTCCAACAGAGATCACAAGCCTCTCTTAGCCACAGCACTTGATCTCCCTCTAATCAATAATACACAGCTACTTTCTCACACCTATACTCAAGTTTTATCTTATACATGAGTGAAAGTAACTCATTAGAATGAACTACAATGACTCAACCATGCTATTATAACTCATTAGACAAACCATGCTATTATAAGAAATTTGGAGTTGAAAAACATTTTGTGTTGCACGACTACACGCTTTTTATCAACAGGAATGGAATCATCAAACATGTTTGAAATATTATTTTCTTTTCCAATAACAAAAAAAGTAACTGATCATTAGTTGTTCAGTATCATGGTGCTCTTCACATAAACTGAAAAATGAGATCAAGAATGAGAAGTCCAACAACAAGCAGAAATCCAAAATGCTTTGGAGAGAAAAGACTAATTTCAAAGGTACATGATAATACATTTCATTAAATATTAACCTTTTAAACAACCACACTGACCTTTCAAATAAGGAACACCAATCTGGTGAAATACTCTGTCATATGCATTACATATCTCATTATAGGTGACAACTGCTGCTTCCTCCGAGTCATCAAATGTGTAAAGATCTTTCATCAGGAACTCTTTGCATCTGCAAAAGTATCCTAATTTTAGTCTCATTTTAATCTCAATGATATATATATAGAAACTAATAATACAGCTGTGCTTTATCTGGAAAAGGTGGTATTCAAAATACCTTCTATAAATTCCTATACTCTACGTTGCACTGATATCAGCTATAGAATGTAATGTGTTGCAGCATACTTCTTACAAACATGTTTCGGTAGTACTAACATACTCGCTCCTACAAAGATGGAATTACAGACACTTGCAGCAAAGCAACCTTCCAACCTACCAGTCTCTGAGAGGGCTCTTAACTACAAGCTATATGGATAATTTGAATTCAAAACTAATTATTTTTATACTTAAGGATTAGATACAAACAATGCTCCCAGCCTTCCTTTTTCCTAAGATAGAGCTCAATCTTTCACAGAAATCTATGAAGTTCATTAACATGACCCTCTTTTAATAAAGCAATGCTGTCTCTTATTTAGGCAAGTTCTCCTCTACAGAAATCATGCAACCTTACAGACCACTTTCATTGAAAGACTGGTCTGTATTTCAATATGCATGTGTGTGTATGTTAAGTGTATATCTAATTATAAAAATCAACACTTCACACCTCAAAAGACCAAAGCGTGGCTTCATCTCATCACGGAACTTGTTTGTGGTTTGGTAGAGACGAAGGGGTAGTTGTCGATGAGAGAGTGGATACACTTCTGATAACAGGTTCGTTACTGATTCTTCATGGGTCTGCAAAGAAGAGACAATTACTACAATTTGTTCACTAACATGCTTTGAACTATTTCATAAATTTATGAAATGGTTCATGGTTTATTTGACTGGCACATGCAGAATTCCTTTGTTTAAGTTGGCTGAGACGGCATGGGCAGCAGAGTTCCTAATCAAGGCCATCCCTAGCCTAATCCAGGTAGCCATTTTACGGACCAACCCCTAGGGGTGGATGAAGAGCTGGGTTGACTGTGGACTGACTGCCATAACCAGGATTCAAATCTATGCGCTCAACCCTGGGCGGCATGTGAATGCATCACAGTCAGAAATTCAAACCACTACACCACTGTAACTCCCAATACCACTGGGTAATGAGGTGGCAAATCATGTCATATGATTTCTAAGACTGTTCCAAGCACATAAAAGCCTTATTTCAAACAGCAATCTCTGTATTTTTTATGAGGTTATCTTCTGTACAAAATAAAGTGAATGGGCAATGTTAATTTCCTAATTCTTCACTTATTCAAAGTTGATAGGTTTTAGCAGAGTTCCCCTACACGGGGTGGACCACTTGGGGTGAGTTAATTGCAGAGAAATTGTCAGGTTTGTCAATTCAAGAATATCATATCTGACATCAAATCTACAAGAGTGATGGGTAATAAATAAATACATCCATAGGTTTACACTTCTTTCAGAGGAAGGAAGAACTGTACTTTTCATAAACTGTACACAAAAGGCTGAATATTTTAGGGACAGCCATAAGGTACTGAACTTCTCTGCTCATTCATAGTAAGTGTTAGTTTCAAAAACCTCACAATAAGATGAAGCCTCTCAGTAAAGTAATTAATGATGAAAGATATTTCAACAGTGACTGATTTGTACAGCAACCCCAATATATATACAGACACACAAATATAGGCACACACATACACATACACACACACACATAAGACCAAAACTACGATATGCTTCTCAACTTTGGTCACTGCATCTAAAGAAAGATATACAGCTCATAGAAAACATTCAAAAAAGGGCAACATAGATGGTACCAAAGTTAGGAGAGCTAAGGTATATAGAAAGGTTTTAAATCTGCCCAGTTTGCCCACACCAATACTTTATGAAATCACACAGTACTTACTGGACTAAGTACGTAATCCTTGTTATGTCGATCTTGCACTTTTATCAACTCTTGACCTGTTGTATCCCAACGACCTTAAATGAGATTATGTTAAAAATATATATTAAATATGAAGGTTTTGAAACTTGAAAAAACTATCCCCCAAAAGCATGAGAGACATTCTCTATAAACAGTGGAGTCAGGATCCTTTAACTCTGTGTTTCCGGAGGAGAACACAGGCTTTCCCAACCCATCCCTCTCACCTCAACAACATAGTGGCTGCCTATTAATTTTACACTTTCCCTGAGCCAATCCAAGGCTGCTACAAAAAATAACATAAAAAGAAATGGCTCTCATCTACTGACAACTCAGCTATTTAAAGGCAGCAGGCATCAACTCATAAGTGGTCATAGTTGGTAAAAAAAAAAAAAAGTTTAAAAAAATGGGGGTGAGGTACATAGGTCAGGGCAATGAAACTCACGCCTCCTGACTGCCCTACCAAAGTCATGGAACTTTGGGCAGCCTCCAAACAACATACAACTGCATAACAGCTCATACTGATGGATCATCATGGAAGATTCTAAAAGGAGTGTCATGTTGTGCTGTGATGTAAATATGTACCTCTAACAAACTATTGAATGTAAATTGTTTACACTTTAGAATGCTCTCACTTGGACTGCAGTACAGAAGCACCAGACTAGAGAAGTTTATCCCAAATAAAGCTCAACAGAGAGATGGGAAAGAATAATGAAAAACTTCAGATAATTACAAAAGGCTTTGGAGGGAGGTAAACTAAGTGAAGAAAATAAGAAAACAAATGGAGGCAATAGTGATAAGTGTAGATGACAAAGTTTCAATAGGAAAAGATAAAATGAGTATTTTGAAGGACATGTGGAGTGAAAGTCACTTGCAAATAGTATGATTAATGAGATACTGATAGCCTTGTGTAAGATGGAGTGTGAAAAAGCAAAAAGACTGAATGGGACTGAAGTTGAGCATTACAAGAAAGAGGGTTACCATGTTGTTAATTGGTTTTAAATATTCTATTCAGTGTTTGTATGGCCCAAGGTTAAGTGCTTGAGGACTGGCAGAATGCAGGTATAGTGCTCTATATACAGTCAAGGGGTAAAAAAGTGAATGTTCAAATTATACAAGTATAAGCCTTGAGTATACCTTGCCTGGTGTCTAGGAGAAAGTACAAGATAGTTTGTACTGAGGCAGAGGCATCATGGAAGGTGTTATGAATAACTGGGAGGTTATCAAATACAGTGGAATGTTTTATCAGGCATGCATGCCCCCAAGAAGTTAAGAAGGTTTATAGTGAGGGTAGGTCTGTATCAATGTGTATGTGTGCATGTATGTATGTGTGATCACTTATTTTTATACTTTTTCACCATTTTCTGCACAGCAGGGTCAGACCAGAAACAAATGAAGAACTGCCTCATTTGCACACATCTACTTTCCAGCTGTCATGTTTATTGCACTAAAACCAAAGCCCTCCTATCCACAGCCAAGCCCCATGTTCTTTCTGTAGTTCCTTTGATCACTTAATATACCCTGGTTTAGTCCAATGACAGCACTTTGCCCCCTGCATTGCTCCAATTCACTCTATCCCCTGCAATGTATTTCTGATTCCTTTATCTATGAATACCTCCTGAAGAAACCTTCTCTTCACACATTTTGTCTTCCAGCGTATGAAATCAGCTCCTATTTCACTGGAGTCATTGCTAAACCAATATGCCAAGACTCTTAGGAAGGTGTTTTGAATGTTGCTTTCGATATTCAACAAGTCAAGTTATGGACATGGTCAAAAACACGTTTGGATAAGATTCTGGATGTGTCATCTGTGATGGAATGAGGAAACATACTTTGTACTATATAGTTGGAGAAATAAAATCGTCTATGTACCTGTTATTTTCCACAGATGACCACTTGTTAGGAGAGGCAAAGATAGCTTTTGCGCATTGATGCTTCTCATCTCCTCATCAATTAGTGCCACCAACTTCGATATCACTCGCTGACCCAGTGGCAAAAAGGCAAACATTCCATTGCTCCTTAAGCTTATTATGCCATAGTCCATCAAGAGCTGTCAAAAATGCAGTCAATATTAGAAAGATACACAAACTGGGTAAAAAAATCTGTTAATACCATCTGCCATAGCTGTATTCTAATTCTTAGAGACTGGCCAGTATTATACACAATATATTCTAAGCTCCACACCACAGAAAAATTCTTAGCCCCAGCCATATCACACTTCACTATCACCAACCAACCCAGCAAGATGCCCATAACACAAACATATAGGAAGTAATACAACCCAAATCTTTCCTCACAAGTTGCAAACTACATATGGTAAAGAAACCTACTCAAGCAAAGCCTTTAACTATCAAGATAGATCATAAAACAAATACAAACTCGACAGAATACTGCTGCTATCTTAATTACTGAAAAGCAAACAGTTAAATGGCTCTACCTCCTTAACACTGAACATAAAACCAATAACAACCTACCCTGGTAAACAGTATAAGAAAATCCACACCTCCCACACACGAAGCGCTTCTCATCCTAATAAAAAATATCCCTTCCCTCATAGAATGCAGACATATTAGTAGTCATCACACGTTACTCAAACATTAACCGTATCTCTACCATAATCCAAAACAGAAAAGCTATAAAAAGCCTACAAAAACCACCTTGGAACAGCTGCTCTTCCACCCTTCACTCCCAGTGACACTCAAAACACATTCCAAACTTCTATATAAAGTGCTTTACCCTGATTATTGTTCAAGTCCTAACATCTATAACCACTCATGGTTGCACAACAAAATCCATAAAATCTGGAAACAGCAATATTTTACCCATCCTACAACCCCTCAAACCACCAAAGTCCCCTTCCTTCAAGAACACTATATCACTGCTGTCTTCAGTATCAAAACAACTGAAAACCTGTTCCTCATCAAGAGAATCGACCAGAATATCCCAATTTCACCTACACAGCATGGATTTACACTCTCATTCCACTATCACACTGCACACATACACACGTCAGAAAACTCATCCTGAATGGCTTTAACCAACTACAAACCTTCTCCCATATAATTAGCAACGGATATCAAAAAAGCATTTGACACAGTTCTCACTTATGAGATGATATCACCCTCCAAAATAATGACATAAAATGGTTAGTCAACTTTTTAGCTAGCTACTAATCTTCACATACAAAATTCTAGAGCCCGACATTCGAGTTCCCTTGGGTGCACTTTATTCTCCAACCCTCTTCAATTTCTTCCTACATGACCTCCCTGCATACCACAGAAACAAAAGTTCTCATTCAAAAATGACCCCACAATCATGTAACAGCCCCTTCACACTACCTATGCAAACATGCAGCAATACATCATGCCACCACAACAGCTCACCCAAAACAGAACGTCTGCATCTTTAGAAAAGTTTACTCTCACCCTCCTAACTACTCACTGAAATCTCCTGTTATCCTGAATGATCAACCACTTCCAAAAAACAAAACCCCAACCACACAAACAATCACACATAACACACACATGGCATTCACTATCCACATCAAAAATATCACAAAGGCCATAAACGAGGTAACTGGTCTTAGAACACAAGAGTTGCACAAGAAAAAGAATCTGTTAATGCCAACTACAAACAATTCATATGGTCTTCCCGAAATTACACTTTACCTGCTTGGTCATTCATCCAGTCAACAGGAAACATTGTATAAAATAAACAGTAAATATTGCCAAACAGGGCAATCACAATAATCACCAACTAGTTACCTTGCCACAACAAAGATTTCAAAACCTGCACAACAAAACAAAAATCGTTCCAGCACAATATCACCTGAACATGATCGGCTCAGTTCTTAGCAACAGGCCAAAAATCCTTCTGATCTAAACCACTTCATGATCAAAAACTAACCCCAGAGAAAAAAGACACCACTGCCTCACCCTTCAATATCGTATACAATAGTTACACATACCCTACTTCCTCTCCCAACACACATGATACTGACAAAGCATGTGGCTTGTAACAGTGACTACACACAAAAACGACCCAACGTACACCCAATCTAGTTATGTGATATTGCAAAAAAAAAAAAAAAAAGAGGGGTGTCAATTGTGGGGAGGGTTATGAATATCTGATAAACTGTGGGGTTTAGTTACAAAATCAACGAATCCAATGAAACCCTCACCTCAGCTCCTGTAGTAGCTTATATTTATGAAAGAAATATGCCAATATTAGAGTGTCTGCTGATGAAAACAGCATGGAATGGTTGCTTGTGTGGAGATGAGACAGTGACTTGATCTACACCTCTATCTGTCATCCGTTTGTTGACATTTGTTTGCAGATAGCTCATCATTCCATCATGGGTGTATCTGGTTTATTTCGACTAAAGTACTGAAAGAGGAGAAATCTGGGATTATGAGGAAGTTAGGTAAGGTTCTCACAGTTTCTGCTGATTTTGCAATAAACATGTTTTCATTAATTAAGCCAACATTTTCCACTAACATAACCCTCACCACTTTCGCCTTTCTAACCTAGGAATCAATACAATGCTCTAAATCAAGCTCCCTTCCACTCATATTCTACTCTTCAAACACTGTAAATCCACCGCAAATCAAAACTACTCAAAATTTAAAGCTAGTTTTGTTACAGTGTTGCTAACCTGGTATATTACCGACAATATATTTCAAATCATACGAATGACACTTGGTGTCACAGCAGTTTCTAATTCAGCAATATCTATGTCCATGAAATACACATAGCATTTTTATAGATGTTGATCATAGCCCACTGACCATCCATAGAGGAGGTAGATAAATGGAACCTAAGAGAACAGGCAGTAAAGGTAAGTGGCATTTGACGAAATCTACATTTAGCAACCATGATATAAATGCAAAGATAAGTGGATCCTTTTTAGTTAGTGCTTTCTCACCAGGTTCATAAATATGTAGTGACATACAGGTTATTACCTTCTGGGAGAGCGACATTGGTTCTCCCTTCTTGACGACGGCATCTTTGGGCTTGACATTAAGAGGCTGGAACAATTGTGACACCTTATACTGGTGGTGGTGGTGGTATCTCCGGTACGAAAAGATACTCGACAGTTTCCTGTTACTGGCGAAGAACTGAAAAGTTCTCGTCATTGTTCAAGTCCTAGTGCCACTTGAGGTGTTCTCTCCCAACCAAGGGTGGAAGTATTTACCAACAAACGTGAATTACAGACGACTAACGACGGCCGTGCTATCATAAAGGAATTTCCGTCACCTTCCGGGAATATGTGTAGATAAGGCCGCTATCTTGCAATGCCCTAGCGCTCGCTAGCTTTATCTCGTCTATATCCATTCAGTCACTTACCAAGCTATTTATCTTATCAACAAATATCCATGGAGTTCCCCTTTACTTAATCTGCCACATTACGTAAGGAGCCCTCATCTATCGGTAATATAGCTGAAAATTATTCATATATTCATGTACAGGTAGAGTACATGTGCTGCAATTATTTAAAAGTGATCAAACCTTACTAGGAAACATTCTGTATACTGTATACTGTATACAGTATACTGAAGAGAAAGATTATCATAAAAGTACTCCCACGTCCAGTATCAAGAAACTACTCACGAGCTTTAAAAAAAATTGTTCTACAATACAAACAGGTAACTAAAGCAGAAATCTTGCACAGTGCACTCATATGTCTGTTAACACTTCAACAAAACCATTTTCAATTATCCTTATTGGCGAATGATGATAATACTTTACCGCTGAGCTATATCTGAATTTTCATACGGGAAATTCAAGGTCACTCAACTAATTTTTACTTTCATAACTATGCAATTTGCTTCTAAACTTTCAAAGTGCAATAAAGACCCAGAATAATCATTTGAATGTGCCGCCATTGTACTCTACGAACGCGATAACATTGGGCAATCATCCAAAGATAGCAATGAAAACTGAAGCAAGAGCCAGAAATTTATTCTCAACTTTCGCCAACCTATTCAAGACAGTAATGATGAAGGGTTTTGGTCTATATTTTCTGTAAGGGCTTCTTCTAAGAAATTATCAATATGAAATAGAACGAAGTTGTGGTATCAACATATTTTGTTTCACAAAACCCCTAGGAAACTATAGAATATCTATGTGGTTTTCTAAACCTTCTAAGGAAGAATGAGTGGGCTATTAATCATCAGTATTTGAAATTAGTGAAAATGACACAAATCACTTGAGAACAACCTACAATCTTATATCACTTTCCGGACACCGGTTGCATGGGCGCTGTAGATACCTGTCGAGACCTTATATAATAGATATATTTATCGCTGTGATTGATCTTATAAAGATATTACAGTTTATGACACTGATATATACATAAAATTATTCATAATGACATATGTAAAATTAGACATATGATTTTCATAGAACAGCACACACTTTTCTATGAGACACTCCTATTGTTGTATATGTCTAACCTAAGTCATCCAGATAGGTCGTCAATCGCACATATTTAGCACATTTTGGATTTTCATATGAATTAATGTCTGGTCCAAGGCTTATCAATTTTCCTTTGTAATGCATGCATGCAGCCTGATGCTTACTTAGTCTGGACCAAGAAAGTAAAGCGGACCTTCACTTTAAATATTAAAAACTGGTTTCGTCGGCTGTTCACTCATAACCTTTTCCCTGGTTTCGTTGATACTTTTTTTAATATAAGGAAAATTTCAGCCTTTGGCAAATTAACTATCATTTAAGGGTTACCAGAATGTTTTACGAGTTTAAGTCACTATTCTAATTGGTCATTGTAATGATTTTAGCAAAATATCAGTGGAAATGCGCTATCAAGTCAGAAAATATTGCAAAATGTTTCTAAGTTTTTTCTTTACTGCTTATACAACACAGGAAGAGCTTTCTTCCTGCTTGTACAACACAGGAAGAGTTTTGAGAAGTAATGTAAGATTTCTTACTGATTATACAACAGAGAATGAGCTTGGAGAAGTAAGATTTCTTACTCTTTATACAATACAGGAAGAGTTTTGAGAAGTAATGTGCTGCACAGCTCGTTACACCCTTCCTACATATATGGCAGCTAGACGTTAATTATTGTACGTACGTTATGATCTCTGGTGTCAACGTTTCCACTCACACGTCACTTAGTTCCCTGAAATGAGGTCAGACTCGCTTATTTCAACCTTATTGCCAATGACGTTCAACCTCGCCACTTCCCATCACAGTACTAGACCACCACTTCGCAACCAAGATTCCGCGAAATTTTGAGAAAAAAATATATCAAAGCCCATTAGTTCATATTATATATGGAACAATTTCAACTTTAGTAGCTTGCACATTTTTTAACTTAGTTTTTCTTTTCACTTTAAAAAGAAGTCCAATGAAGTTTATAGATTAATTTCAACTGAAAGACGCTCATACGATAAGAGTGATTTGGAGCAGAGTCGACATGTTGATAATGGACTCCACAAAGGCATGTGAGGCGTCCGGGGTAAACCATGGAAGGTTCTGTAGGTCCTGGATGTAGATAAGGAGCCGTTTCATTGAATTTAAATATGACAGCTAAATAATGGATGAGCGGATACGGCCTTTCTTCGTCAGTTCCTGATAATATCTTGCTAACGTGGGAAACGGCGATCAAGTATGAATATATGTGTGCGTGTACTTGGAATAATCAGCGGCTGCCTAACAACTACAAACAATTAAAACTACCATGAAACAAAGATCTACCAATACAGTCCCACCTAAAAATGCTCAGCATTAAATTCTATTCTAAGCAGCAGTACTAGACACCTCAGACCCAAACCACTCTATTAACCCCCCCAAAAAAAACAAAAGGCTTACCTCTTTCTCATACATCAGTAACTCATACTTACAGATAACCCTACCTCCAACAAACAGAACACTGTCAAAACAAATACCCATTGAAATAACCCCTCAAGCACTAAACAACCGACCGCCCAACCCAGTCTTAAATTCTAACCCTCTGGAAACAAATCCATCAGAAAACGCACCCCTAGACATAAACGAGTCCCATTCTCCCGCTACTAGGCTGAATATCAAACACCATTTCAACATATCCTATCCTAAGACCCTTCATGCTCACGAAGTAACCACCATAAAAAAAACACACTGAGCGTTTACAACTTAATTGCCCTGCATATAAATGCGTACACTAGCACGGAATAATCTGTGGTATTGACCGGAGGACTTGGCCAGCTTTCCGTGTGATGGAGGCGGGTTACAGGGATTGAAGGGACTCTTGGGGCAGAAAGGTAAAGGTATATAAGTGTGTGTTACTGGACTCCGGCTACTTCTGGTTGTCACGAATTGATGTTACCTTTGACAAGGCTTAATCTTCAAAGCACAATCTTATCAAAGAAGCCATCTTTCCCCAGTTACTGACCATAGCAACTGATGGAGAAGGGTCTTGGGGTTATATAATAATAATACACGCACACACACACACACACACACACACACACACACATATATATATATATATATATATATATATATATAATTTCTTTACCTGTTTGCTATTTCTCAAATTATGAGGTAGTGGCAGCCAGGAACATCCGAAGCAAGGACCGATTCACCTACATCCGTTTTCTAGCGGTCATGTTTAATATCAAAGCACTGAAACTACAGTCCGCTATCCGCATCCAAGCCCCATGTGCCTCTCTGTAGTTTCTCCAAGACCTCGTTAATGGAGCCCCAGGTGTCCCATAAAGGGGTATATTGTATGTCTAGGGGTTATATTCTTCAACTTCTTCCACTCATGTTCTCACGAGGTTGAGAGGTAATGAGACCTTAGACTGAGATGGAGTGAAAGGTAAGATGTAAAATCTGGTCTACAAGATTAAGTTATGAATGGTCAGGGAAGAGGTGTGGTACTCTTGATGAAGGAGATTGGTTTGAAAAGATATTTCAGATTTTCTGTGTTAGAGCAAGATTAATAACAGTAAAGCTCTAGTGTGAGAGATCATGAAAATCTTAGGAAAAAGGCTAGAAGTTGGCAAAGATATACATAAACTTGGACGGTAAATAACAAGACTAATGTAAGATACAAAAACCAAGTTAAGGCTTTTACAGGGAATATTATCAGAGATAACGAAATGAAAGAGCCAAACATGCCAAAATAAGTGCAAAGTTAGTTTGGGAATTTGTAAGTATGAAGATTTCATTGAGAAGAGGTATTCCAGAATTAAGAACAACACTGACCATGATGAAGGCCTGTACAGCTGAGGAAAATGCAGAGACAATCACAGTTCTTTGCTTGTGTATTAACTGAGGAGGATACAGGATATGTGGCGACAACACAGATGTCAAGGGTTATGACAATTAAAAAGGATACTCTAGCAAAAAGATTAAAAGAGCTTAAATTAACATATCATCAGAACCTGATAGACATCACCCAAGGATATTAAATGAGGTAAAAAATGTAGTTATCCACTAGCATTGATATTTGTAATATCTTAAAAAAAAAAAAAAGTTGCAGGACTGGAAGAAGGCTAAAGTCTCTGCCATTTTCAGAAAAGGTTAAAATAAACCTATCCAATAATTTTAGGCCCATTAGTCTGACCAGCATGATCTGCAAGGTATTGAGGCTATTGTGAGAGAGAAAATTCTATTTAGGTCACATGCTGGGGAATTATTTCTTTAAAAAAAAAAAAGCCAGTAAGGGTTTACAAAGGCAGATTAATAGCACTACAAGTGATAAAAAGCATAAGAAAAATGGACTGAAATAACTGATAAGCAAAAGATACTTGGCTATCATATATACATATTATGCAAAGGCTTTTAACAAAGTTCTACAAGAGATCCTTAAGAAGATATATGATAATTTATGCTCATTTCTAAGAGAAACAATGGGGGTGGTGAATGACAACACTTCACAGTGGAGGGAGGTCACCAGTGGTATACCTAAGGAAAAGTACAAGACAACCAATATTATATGTGACACCAAAACCAGAGGAATGGAAGATATTGGATGGAGAATGTGAACAGTAAAAAAGGCATTTGAAGTACTCAATGGCCCTAAATTGTCTTTTAAGACTCATTTCAATGAAAAAGCTGAGAGCAGCAATAAAATAATGGAAACAATTCAAAGGAGGCACACATTTCTTCTAGGTGACATATTCATTACTGTATAAAGCACCAGTTAGACCACATTTAGAACTCCATAATACTGTTTGGTATCTCTACAAGTTAAATACACACAGATATGATTGAAAATACTCCATAGAGGGCCATCAGTCTACTTGGCTCCCTCAAAACTCTCATACACTAAAAGACTAAATAATTTGAAGCTTTTGATCCTAGTTTATAGGCATAATACGGGTGATGTGACTGATATATATATGATTATAAATGAAATTATATATATCTATTCATTCATTATACTTAACCGCTGTTTCCCGCATCAGCAAGGTAGTGCAAGGAAGCAGATGAGGAATGGCCCAACCACTCATATACACATATATATACATAAACGCCCATACGTGTACATATACATATCAGCGTATACATATATGTATATATTCATACTTGCTGCCTTCATCCATTCCCATTGCTACCCCACCACATAAATGAAATACGTGATAAAAAAGTTTGTGAAATGCAGATAGGTAGCAAAGTTTGAATGATGAGGGCATACCTTGAAGCTTTGTAAGGATGTGTGCAAATTGGATATCAGAAACTACACTTTCACATAAAGGATTGTGGATATGTGGTACTCTGCCAAATGAAATAGTTTCTCATTAATGAATGACTTTGACCAGTGTCTCGTTAAGTTTTGGGAATATCAGCCAATATCTTATGACATTCAAGCCATTATCATTTTACAGAAGCGCCAAAGAGAGCAGCGATCTAGACAAAAAAGCATCGACACCTTCATCCAACAACTACCTATGTAAACAAAAGTAATGAGCACTAACCAAAAGCAGACATGTTGGCTGAGGTGGACAAGGGGGTGGTCTAAAATCTATTGTGAGGAAGAGATGAAGGAGACGGTTATCTAGGTCATTAACACTTGGGAGCACAAGAAGGGTAACATTTGAGTGGAGAGAGCAGGGGGCTATCTGCCAGAAAGCATCAATTGTGATGGCATGCTGGACTGTCCACAGGATTGTGGAAGAGGGAGAGACGTGGGTGGGAGAGTTTGATGGGCGAGAAGAAGGCAAGTGAGGCTTAAAGAACTACCTGGCCAATTGTTGCTCTTGGGTATGAATTTCCTTGGGAGCAAGCACAGCATTCTAACTCCTTAAATCACCAGCTTTTTCCAGATTAGGGTCAAAGTCCAGTCCAGACTGATTAAGTACTTTCTCTTCTGTAAAGCCATTAACATCAAGAACCACATCTTAAACACATTCTTCATCTTTGTCAGCAAGATGCAACATTCATGAGGCCATTCACATCCAACTCCACATCACAGAAATGAATAATTTCCATGACATTAGGTTCCTTATGGTCTAAGAAGCCCTCCTTACCAACCTTATGTCTAAGGTCAACGACCACACACACTGTTGTAATATACTTGGGGAACTCCTTGACATCATTCACACAGGATTTCCGTAAAGCTTTCCATGAAAACAGTTCAGAGAGGATGTTTTGACCTTATCCTAAGAAACTATGATATTGTCAGTTGAATCTCTCACATTATGTGCTTTCCACAACCACTTGCTTCCTTGGACTGTGTCATCCATCAGTTGAGAAATAGTCCACCTGAAGTATAAGACCTTAAAATGTTGCTATAGCCTCTTGATCAACAGACTACAGCAATGAGGTTGTATTATAGGGTGGGAACTTGATGTCAACACTGAAGTTGATATTCTCAAGGTGCTTGGATTGTCCTGGTGTTGTCAGGAACAAGTAGCACCTTGAATGTGCTGCTCTTGACTCTGATGAAGGTGTGCATACATAATCCATACCCTATAACTCTGAGCAAAGTCAATTTTTATATTTACTGTATATCAAATGTTACATGACCTACATTTACATTCATCAAACCTTTTTTTTTTTTCCATCATCAGAGCACCTATGATAAGACTATAATAAGATGCAGGACTGAAGAGATTTCTGCTGAGGATATCTAAAAAATCATAACTGTATTTAAAGTCTTTTTTTTTTTATATCCTTATAATTGACTTAGGTTACAGCGATAAGCTATGGGACAGGATAAGTGATCATGGCAAATATACTACACTCAATTTGGCATGACTCAAATGAGAAAACACAATGACCCAAAATGTAACAAAGTACTATCCCTAAACCTTACTATACATGAGCGTTTTAAAAATAAAATGAGGAAATCACGAAATGCATCTGCCGACACACACACAAAAACTGGGATTTTACGTGTGTAAAGTAATTTAATAACAAACCTTTTGTACTTTTTTGTCTGAAGGCCAATCAAAATAAAAATAAAAAACTTAAATGCAAACAAGTATCAATATCAGAAAATGGGAAATAAGAAGCTACACCATTTTTAGTTAATGCATACTAGCAACACCAAAAATTTAACCCAAAGTGTATTCAATGCTGTCCCTATGAATTATTTACAATTTTATATGACATAACTTATAAACTAGAATAATCTATATATTTGTTATAATAAAACAATTTTGTCCCGCTGGTGCATATTAAAATATTTTCACAGCAATATGCTTATTGAATTTTAAGAAAAACAAAAGGTGGCACCATTAAGATATTTATCACATAACCACAACAATGTCATATTTACATGTGGTACATTCTGTAAAATGGTGCATCCTTTACAATGAAATAAGCCCTATTTCCCCTCCCTCTCCCCCAAAGCATCTTGTTTTACTGTAGTTGCACAGCAACCTCAGTGCTACCTGACACACTTAGATTATTACCAACTATATACAAGTGGAAAGGAAAACTTTATGCAACTTCCCACATAAAACACCACTGCCAAAATATCAACTATGGGATGAGAAGCTTTATGTATCAAGGAAAGCCACTTCAGATAAAAAGGCAAATAAAATCTACCAGAAAATTCATCAAATAGACATATAATGCCTACAAACATTAGAAAAATAAACCTAGGTAGTAATCAACCTCTCTGAACATTGTGGAAAACATTCCAGTCCTTAATATCTCAATTGTGGAAATATATGATGAAATGAGCACCTACTTTCATTACGCTTCAATAGATAATGAATTTGTCAAGAATTATATGGTTCTCGATAACATTCAATTCCAAGGGGTAATGCATGCAAACTGGAGACAAATCCAGTATACCCCAAAGATTAAAACTGGATTAGAAGTGTTCCTCAGAAAGTACTTCAATAAAGCTTGTTTCTTATATACTGAATATGATACTGAGAGCTTTGCTGAGATACTTACAAAGGCACAAACCACTGACCATATCAAATTATCTTGCATCCCCACTGAAGAAGCTGCCCATAGAATCAACAAGTCTTGTAAGATGCAATCTTAACTACTGTCAAGGAATATTTGGGCTTTTATATATTACATATGACATACATTGGTGATGCCAGCAGAGGATATTAATCAATGAAAATTTCCTGAAAATCTTACAGCCAGCCAGAGAATTTTACAATTAACTCTGCAGAAAATTAAAGGTACTGCACATCCAGTTTACAATATCGACCTTCAACTTAGACTGCAATCTTCCCCCAAAGGCCAAGAAAAGATTTTCTCTACTTCCATTCTGATCAGCTGCTGAGCTACACTTTAAAGTGTTAATAAAAGCTGCAAAATGGATTGTGGCTGGCAGCAACTACTATTCTTATATATGTGTTTATACTATATATGTATATGTGTGTTTGTATGTATGTATATATAGATATAGATATAT
>JAUUDZ010077488.1:0-20279 GCA_032361705.1 Panulirus versicolor
GTTGTATAGTAGTGTAGTTAATGAAAAGAGATTCGTGATACTTAGAGAGAGAGAGAGAAAGAGCAAAAAATCAAAAACACTAAACAAGAAGCCTTCCTCGACAGGACACATTGTGGTAAGTTTAAGCATAGCGTTTTCCCTAATGGTCACATCATGTTCTTAGTCCATTTTTCTGTTTATTATTGAATCTTTGCATTGTATTTATAATCTCGTTGGTACACATAACCTATCAAGGAGAAACAGTGTATGTTCTTTCATTAGATTTACCATAATACTAAATACTGTATCTAGTCCTCCTTTTTTCATCATAAGAATAAGACAGAAATGTAGCAAGCTTTACATCTGAAATGTATAGGAAAGATATCTGAAACTTTACAGTAATCTTCTATGAATGTGTGTCAAGCGCTGTGTATGTAAAAAAAGAAAAAAATTTTTCCTTTCCCAATGGCTTTTAGGATACACACTTTACCAGAGCTACCATTTCAAAGGCTCCTGAAATTTACACCTTGCCACTGTTCTCACATCATACAATAGCCTAAGACATATATGTATAGAGTAATCTCATTTACAAAGACTGAACAAAAAACCGAGAATATCATCACACATGTATAGAGTGCATCTATTCTATATTTAATCACCAATTTGCCAACGACAGACAGTATCAATAAACAGTAAAGGCAAGGAGATGAAAGTTAAAGTTGATCAAAAGCAAGCTGCATCTTCCCCACGTCATCCATAATAATCTCTACCCTCAGCATCTTCGACACTTTGTTTATCTTTTCGACAAGCCCCACCTACTTCGAGTCCCTGCTTGGCTCACAGGTACAGAAGCTGCCAACAGCTGGCTACTCCATTCAGGATCATATCTTTATTGCAGATTATAAATTGCTTATCAGGTGATTACCGTGTTTTCGTTGAGAGATTATTGTTTGTAATTATATGGAGGAATGTACAATGCCATGTTGTGGATTAATTTAATAATCCACGATTATAAATATTCTTCACACTTGTTCACTGCTGCCCACATCAGCAAATTAAGAAATGGCTTCATTTCCTTGCATCAATTTTGTCATGTGTAATGCACTACAACCACAGCCAGGTACCACAGACCTTCCATTGGTTTCCTCTGGCAGTTTCATATCATCATCATCATTATCATTTTTTACCCCACGGGATCAGGGAGAAAGAACACTACCCACATGCCATAGAAGGTAATTACGAGAGGTGGGATTGAGGTTATTGGAAATCTTACTTACCTGTCGTTCTTTCCGAAAGAAGGAGTCAAGTGAGGACTTTTCCTTGAATGCTTAGCTGTCTGTTCCTGATGCTACCTCACAAAGATAGGATATGGCAAACAGGTATGAAGAGAAGATTGTGATAATGATCATTACTATCATAATTTCTTTTCATACTTGTATGCTGTTTTCGATAAAGCATATTAGCACCAGAAACAGATGAAGAATGGTCTCATTTGCTCACATCCACTCTCTAGCTGTGATGAACAATGTACCAAAACAAGAGCTTCCCCCTCTACAGACTTTTCTGTGGTTTCCCCGACTATTTCATACGCCCTGCTTCAGCCCACTGACAGTACGTCAGCCCCTGTACACCACATCACTCTCATCTACTTTATCCTAATGCCTCACATTGTCCTACATTTTCAGGCCTCATTATCATTTACTAGTATCACTATATTTTCACTTTGTTTTTTATAGCATAAACAACAGCAAAGCATTGTGGAGATGAATGGCTCCTGCATCAATGAAGTGTGGTTTGGACTAAAGGGAATCAGGGAAAATTTTGTTTTAATTTTGTTCTTGGTAAGATCTTGTGCACTAAAAACCTAAATTGTTGAATTAAATAGTCAAATTGGGGGAATAAAGAGCCACTTTATCAAGGCAGCTTCCATTCTGAGGGATACTGATTCAACCTTTTGGGGGAAAATTGGCTATAGCTGCAGCCTGTTTATGTTACACACAAAACCATCATTACAGGGAGAAAGAGTTCTTTAATCTGTTTGCGAGGCTGTCTATAGACAAATGTACATTGCTGACCACCATCAAAATGCAATCCACAACAGTCAACTAACATCCTTGCACCTGTTGACTGCTAGGGAAGCAGAGACAGCAGGGATTATGAGATAAGTTAGTCTGCCCCAACCTACCTAATAAATGAATCCATGACATTTCTGTTTTCAACCAACCAAACTAACCCTTGCACGACTGGCAACTGGTTCATTAAAATAAAGGTCAAGGTTTCATTTCAAAACATGCAATATGAGTGGCACCTGTGCTTTATTTTTCCTTAGCTACTGTAAAACAATTAACAATAAAAATATAAATCGTTTCAACTTACATATCTTGATTATACACAATACCTAAACCAAAGAATATCTTGTGATTACATTAGATGATAAATTATTTATCTACGATACAATCCTATTTACAAAACAAAGTATGTGATACTAAACAAACTGCAAATTCATCTCTTACTGAGAATGATGGTAAGGCTGAATGTATAATACCATCCACATCAAATGAAATACAAGTACATAAAAGCAAGAATAATGTGTAATACATATTCACCTGCTGGAAGTAGGGATCTTTTTAGCCACCCACAGATTTAATAGTTGCTTTCTGTACCTTGTTAACCCTGTCTCCCAAACTGATAGCCATACCCTGAAAAAGATAAAACATGCATAAGATATTTCTTAACACTCCAGAAATTAAGCAAATAATTGACAAACTTTACATTAACTACTAACACTACAATAAAGGATGACAAAACACTTCCTAGGAGGAATAGCTCACTGATCTTGGAAGAAGTGTAAGAAAATTCATTTACCCAAAAAGAGGCAGTAGGATAAAACATCCTCAAATGTACAAATTATATGCTCATTTAGAAAAAACTACTACTGCCCTAGACTGACTATTTTCATTGATTAGTTCAACCACAAATTCTATATCAAGCAGCTAATATGCTTATATTCATAATCCCCCATTTTGCAATATAATTTCTTTAAAAAAGTACTGGATCTTTACCTGACTCTTTGCTCGAATGCGGATGTGACCTGTGACAGGGGAATCTGGATTGTCAAGAGGTTTCTCTATGGATAAGTTGGCCAAGGCATCCTCCCCGAAGATGGAATGTGCATAAAGATTAGCAGCCATGTAATCTCCTGTACCACTGAGGGCCTTCTCTGGGGTAAGGCACTTCATATTGGTGGACTTGCACAGATAGTCTAAGTATGCCTTTAGCTCTGTCATCTGGGTGTTTACTGTTACCTATAATTAAGGTGAAAAAGTAAGCAGTCCTATCCTTGTTGATCTTCTCATCACTTAAAATTTCTAAGCCAATTCTCATATCAGATATACAAAAACCCATACTAAACATTCTGGAAAATTTTTAGTTATCTATGAATTTTTGTACCTCGATCGGTTTTAACCAATCTTTAGTTAGAATATATAAATAAAATCCAATGGTTAAACTACTAAATATATGCATCTATAGATATACGTCTTACCTTATTTTCCCACTCAAACTCAAGCCACATCTGTCGAAACTCAAGGTCAGTGCAGGTGGCAGGGACAATGTAGTCCATAATGTCTACATGAATATCATTCAAAATGACAACATTCCGATCACTGGTTGATCCTTTCACATCATAGACTGCATGGAATAAAAAAAGAGCATCAGAAAAGTGGCTTCGCCTAGTTAAGATACATAGAATTTAGGTAAGTACAGCCTACTAACAAAAATCTATTTCCTTATAGTGTACCTTTTGTTACTATTCTTTTTCTGATGGAATTCCTGACTTCTGTTGCTATATGATGGAAAACAGGTATGACTCAGTTATATAAAAAAAATTATAGTAAAAAGAGGAATGCATAAAACATAAACTCAATAGTAAAACTTTATCAAGCACGACTTAATGAGCAAAAGGGTGTGATCTAGCTTAAAGCCATACAAGGTTAAGAACAGAATGGTGGGGATTTCAGGTGGTTATAAGCAAATATTTTGTTTTATTGTATTTGTTCATCAATTCCTGTAACAGCTAGATATTGTCAGGAACAGATGAACAACAGCCTCACTTACTTCTTTCCAGTCTCTAGCCATCATGCATACTGCAATGAAACTAGACTTCTATCCACAGCCATGACAAATAGAATGTTCTGTGGTTTCCCCAGACTACTTTAAATACCCTGGTTCAGTCCATCCCCCTGTACACCATAATGGTCCAATTCATTCTATCTCAAGCATAACTCTCACCCTTCTGTTAATTCAAAATCCCTCATTTCATTTCCTTGTTGAACTCTTCCCCCTGTTCCATTCAAACACATATATCCTCTTCGTCGGTTTTTATTTGTTCATCTTCTCCATACGTTCTAAAACCATTTAATCTTAAGTATATCTCAATACAAATGCACTGGAGATGGAGAAAACCCATAATTACCTATATTACCAAAGATGAAGCCATTTTCTGTTGAAGCTACCTTCACATTTGCCTTAATATTACAGAAATCATGAGGGGCAAGGACAACAGGTTGAGGTTTCTCAACTAGCTTGAGGTCTCCAAGTGTTGCTAGCTCTAAGGTACAGTTCTGTAGTGTATCTGCAGTCTGATTAACAATCAGCACATCCAAGACTATATCATACTGGTTGATGTGCACATAGGCTTCAGCATATACCGGATCACTGAAACCTGTGAGCTGTGTGACCTGTAAGAGATGGAAAAATCATAATGCATTTTATGTAGGTCTTAAATACAAGAAATACAGAAAATGAAGCTATGTCAAACAATATGAATGTCATTACCAACCAATCCCAGAAAAAAGTCATATCATCAGGTCTGACTGAATTCTACATGGTTAAAGCTATATATGAAAAACTAGTCTAAGATGTACCTATGGCTGCATGAATGGTTTCATTACTCTTCAAGCATCTCCAAATATAAACTAATAAACAAAATATGAAGATTCACCAAGTGTAATACAAGTGCAGCATATCACAATTTCTCCTTTCAGCAACCTCTTATTTAACTCCATGAAGTGTAATCACATTTGAAACATTATGTTCCTCCAAGGTAGAACTAACTTACCTTACTCAGTTTGCTAGTGCTTAAGTCAATACCCTCCTTCTTGCCACCACTTACGGCCATGGACATTGAGAGGTCAAACATATCATCTGTAGAGGATGGGTCGCTGCCTTTAGTCAGGTGTGAAAAAGCTATGTGGTCATCTACATGCTCAATCACTTTACTAGCTTTACGGTCACGCCTCAGTGCTTCTTCTTCATCTGCCTTTGCTGTCAGCATGTGGGATAGAGCTGTACGACACTGCTCAGTAAACACAGATGCCAAGCTGGGAGTTCTCTCTGACACAACCTGTGGAGAACAATGCTTTAATGGCAGCATCAAAACCTACTATTCTCTAAACTCTACTTTGCATGTTAAGATGGTAAAAGAAAATTATTGTAAGTCACAAAATTATCACCAAACCTTTTATGATATGCTATTTCAAGTAAGTCACAACTGCATGAACATCCTCTTTTGTATCATTATGCCTCTCACCTATTTGCACTCACTCACATACTTACATTTCCTTCATTTATTTTCCTTTCGTTTGATAGCTTTCATAAAATATTCTTCAAATAACACAATCACCTTAAACCACTGTTACTGGAATTTCTTACATATTTCACTTTTAAAAATATGCAATCTCATCATTACTGTCTTCCACCCAAACTACTCTGAAACTTTTACTTTTGCCTTGTTGCAGAGTCCTATATTCCTGCACCTATTCAAGATATACTTACCAACTAAAAACAAACTTCCACTTTGTTCAAATTTCTTCAAACTTATATTTCCAAGCATTTCCCACATATTCGCTATTTCCTCTAGCCCTATAAGTCTCTTCATGATATCAAATTTCTATCTTTTACTCTCCAATCTCTAACTAAATTTTCAAACTTGTATATATTTTCACTTTGTGATCTAACACAGTTACCTCAGCAAGTACTTAATAATTACACTACTTTCCCTTTCTCTTCCTATCCTGACACTAAGCACACAATACTAATACTACTTTCCTTTCCTATCCTCATACTGAGCACAGAAATATTCACATCAAATCCTATATGAAAACCGCTAATCACAAGGAGGATTCCTCTATTTACTATAAAAAACTAAATGTACAACAGAAAGTAACAAACTTACAAAACTTTTAACGTTACACTTACCTGAAGGCACAGCATCATGCGATCATAATCGTCATCAGTCATACTCTTCTGTGGTAAGCCGGACTTCCCCAAGTGCACAATAGATGAGATCACCAGCATTACTTCAGCACAGAAAGAGTTCTGTTTACTGACATCGCTCTCCAGAGAACTATACCTAGCGAATAAAATGGAATACTAGGCTTGAAGACCAGAACACCAAGTATAACATAGAATACTGGTAACATACAAAAGAACATCATGAAAAATAAAAAACTAAAGACGAAGTGCTACCTGAAAGCCAGTTTGACGAGGGTGTTGGCAATGACAGCACCTAAGTAGAAGTTGCCCTCAAGTAGATACTTCCTCAGAGGTGGTCTATCATCTGCCTTTCTTGATGATCTGTTCAAAGAAAATTTAAAAGTATATTTTCCATAATTTTCATGGTAAATATTTTCATCTTATCACAATATACATAACTTTACCCCACCAGGATATACAAATGCAATAAATATTCCAACCTTATCAGCTAAGGTTGCACTAAAAAGATATTCAGATGGGGAGATATCTCATATCTTAATGTGAAAGTGTATTAATGCCCTATAATGGCATATATGAAACTAGTGAGAAAAAAATCTATACAATTTGTCTGAAATCTGCAAAAGCATCTGACAAAGTAGACATTGATGTATTATCAAAGAAAGTGGCAGGAGAGAACATTAAAGGAAAAACAGGAAAATGAATCACAGTTTCTAACCAACAGAAAATTCAAGAAGGAATCATCAGGGTGTGCTTTCGCATGTCCCACAAAGAATGGTGTTAACTTTCTTTAATACTCTTACTTATCATAATACAGACTTAAAACAAAGATGTAAGAGTATAGGCAGGCACTTTGCAGATCAAATGAGAGTGATGTGATGGAAATTCTTAGATGGAACAGGTATTAGAGATATAATCAAAAAGATAGATGTGTAGATACATATATATGGTATGACAAGATGGAGCAAATAAAGTAATGACAGAGTGTATGAGAGATATGGCAGGGTATGCAAAGGGAATGAACTGTGGGATGGTCAAGTGGGTGAAACTTAATACTCTGAGGTGGTTTGGGCATGTGAAAAGAATGCAAGATGGGGAATTTACAAGAAGAGTTTATAATAGTAAGATTACTGCGGTTGGTGTGAGAGAAAGACCACCTGTGACATGGGGCCACAAAGTGGAAGAATACTGGAGGGAAAGAAATGGGGGCAGAATACATGTAATGGTATAAAAGGAGACTCTTTTGCTGTGGTCACTCCTATGATGGAAGTTCTCAGAGATACAGATATAGAAAGATCAAGATAAGAAATTGCAGTACTTTTTCAATCCAATACTAAGAGAACAAACATACATGGAGCAACTAGAAAAACATTCAGATCAGATTCATGTTTAAAGACAATACTTGATGAACCTTGAATAATTTCGTCAAAGGAGTACCTGCTAAGAAAATTGGCATTTTTGCAGTTTCTAACACACAAGAAATATGGAGTGACAGTTGACAGAAACCCCATTACCCAAAAAGCAAGACCAGCATAGCATACTAGCCCTGTCATATGGCAACATCTAGTAGGCAATCGTAAGAAGGAAGGGACTACAGCTTGCTCCCTCTATTTCTGACACTTACATCCTCATAGTTAGTCTCTCCTCTCTCGTCCTCTCAATATGTTCAAACCACTTCAGCACACCCTGATCAGTTATCTCATTCTTTCTGATAAAATTCATATCAGTATCAACCCTTCTTTTGTTTCTAAAGTTATTTTTATTGTAAATCTTTAGCTCTATTGGTAAAAAAATAACAAGGGTAAAGCAGCACATTAGGTTCAATGTACTGAATACTCACGTGGTTGTTGAGAAGGCAGATTGTGAGGCATAGGTACCATCAGCTGTGACCTTCTGTTGTTGTTGCTGGCTGGCTTTGTCTGCAGAGCCATCCTCTTCCCCTGCTTCTCCTGCAGCCTTACGCATCTCATCCTCAACTATAGGCAGTTCTCCTAAAGTCCCCCTCACAGCTGATACTACACCCAAAATCTCTCCTGTCAGCAGTATATATAATCTGTTATCATTATATGCCAGATGGAGGAAGAAATACACAAAAGTTCATATAAACCTACTACCACCTAATAAGAAAATTGAGACAGCTGTGGCACCTCAACATGCAACCAATATCATCACTATATATGCACAAACACTAAAGAGAATGTGTCATTTTTTGTTGAAAATGATGCAAAATACCTGTGGTTGAGGCATACTCTCCCAAAATCCAAAGAGTGTGACAGTGTACAGTCACAGAGCAAATAGTTGGCAGAGCTGAAAGCAGACGTTCAATAATCTGAGGACGCAATCCCTGTGGAAGAAACCAGAGCAATGGTAAAGTAAATGCTCTATATACTACCTCCAACTCACAAAGGTTGAAAAAAGCAGAATATTTCAATTATTGATTATTACTAAACTTTAAAATCTGAAGAATATAGGAGTAATGCAATAAAAATTTGCTGAAGACTTCTGCAAGGTAGTTCAGGTGTCAACTACAAACACAAAAACAAGGGAAGAATTCATGAAAATTACTAAGACTGCCTGATCAAGTGTGTCCACATTATCAAGTCTTTCTAATGTATCTTGACCAATAATTTTAATTGTAATTAAGTATTCCTTAATCATGCTCGATCTATACTGTAAACAAACGCACTAGTGATACTCTGAAAATAAATAATCTCAAACAGCTTACCTCAAACCTTTGAATAGCCTCCCTGACAAAGACAAGGACATCAGTAGCAGCAAATTCATTATTGTCTGATAGAAAGTCCATTAGGATAGGGATGACACTGGCAGCCACCTCTGGGAATTTCATGCTGATTGTGTGCAGGGTGCGTACAAGCAGCTGTCGGTACCTTGTAAGAGTGAGGATAATAAACTGTGCAAAACATTACATTTGAATATCCTTGAGGATTACATATAAATTAGGGTTCTAAAAATATAGTGCAAGTCAACTGTGTGCAGCAAGGTTATCTGTTTACATATGGTGGTGATTAGGGAAGAATTAAATATATTTCTTAAAATACTGTACTGTTACATGACTAAAGAGAATTAGAAATCAAGAGCTTTGCAAGCAATGCCTTAAGGAAGTGATCAATAAATTCAAAGTGGCAACAGAGAATGGTGAAAAAATGTAAATTGAACAGATCTAAAACGACTGATAAAAAACATATGTGAAAGAAATGAATGGGGTAAAGGTGGGGCAGACCATAGGGAATGCAGAAGTATTGACAGAGTTAAAAAACTGTAAGAGATTAGTTCAGATGGGTATGGAAAGATGTAAAGTATTTGTGGTGAAAAGATTCCCCACAAGCCACCCTTATATATGCTGAGAAACAACATACACATCAGACCACCCTTATATATGCTGAGAAACAACATACACATCAGACAAACAGAAACATGTATAAATATCTTAGTATACTGTATGGTAATCCAATGTCAAAACTAATGTTATATGTTCAATAACTACATTGCTTTATTCAAAGTTCAACCATATATAAAACTCAAGCATTTAAATGTATACTCTTCCACATTTCAAAAAATCCAGCCAAATCCTCCTTCTTAGCTAATTCATATGAAAAATGTTTTAGCTCTATGATTTTTACACGTCTTTTAGTAAACAAACCAACATGATATCTAATACCTACAGCTTGCATCAAGGAAACAATCAGTGTTATATTGGAGTAAATACAAGGACACTTACTTGCCAGTGTCTTCATGTTCTACGGTGTTGTGTGTCTTGCCTACTTCCTTCTTTAGCACTTCCACCATCTCATTCACTGTGCGCAATGTTACAAGCTCCAAGGCTGTGTGAAAAGTGATATCTGAGTAACTTCCTCTTAGTGAAATAGGTGGTAATGTAAGATGAAATACTCATCAATGGTTTTCTTTGAAGACTAGTTTCTGTACTTGACAAAAATATACTTAGAAGACATACTAAGTAACCCAACCAATCATTGTACTGTACCAAAAATAAGCAGCAAGCCAAACTAAACTAACAAAACATTCACCATCTCCTTTGAGGAATTGACAAAACATTCACCATCTCCTTTAAGGAATTGAAGTGCTTAATGACTGTGCTCTGTTCATCAGCTAACAGTGCTACAGCCAGTTGAAGGTGACTTCTTACTTGAGACATAACAACTTGCAGATGAAGTCTGGTATCATGCAATAATTTTCTCAAAAAAGAAAAAAGAAAAACTAAATAACACACACAAAAGTAATAAATTTCAGTAATAAATTCTGACTACACTGAAGATACATTGATAAATATGAGCTCTCTAAAGATAAGACTGGTTAGATAAGAAAGTACTTATTTCATGAGAAAAATTTAGTATCCAAGGAAGAAAATGAAGACCTTAATCCTTTACTGCCTAACTGACCATGTCTAGCTAAAAATTACATCAAAAATGAACCTGAAACACAATAAAATCTCAGAACACATAAATTGGGTTTCATGGACACTTCGTATTGCAATCTAAGCTTATTTCTATGTCTAATTGAGAGCTTAACATGAAGAAAGGTAAAGGATGAAATGTTAGAAAACTGAATAATATGGTCAGTTACTCAAGTCATCGAATCTAAAAGGAACTAACTACACTCCTTGGTTGAGTATTCCACGTACATGATCTAACGGGAATCTCGGTTTTTGTAGATTTGCATGAATATCCTGAACTACTGGAATCATTAAACAAACACAGATTTCTACGAATTGTGGAAATGGTTCATATCTGCTCGGAATGAAGCAGCAAAACCCATAAGGTGATGTTTGGAGGTTAATGATGTTTTATTGGGGCATGTTCTTACACATGTTCGGCTGGGTGGAAGACGTCAATTGTCCTATGATGACATCACAAAATCTAGATCCACAATATTTAATGTTTCTAAAGATGAGGAACTGTGTGAGAAGAGAACAAGGTGGGATGATTGTGCTATTCCTTTACCATGAAGAAATGGAAAGGAAACTACAGCAGTCATGTGCATATAGTACTGCTTTGCTGATTTACTCAGAAGAGGAGTTGGAAAGAATGGTGTGCCAGCTCAGTGGTACATGAAGGAAGATGACATTGAAAGTGAATGCAAATAAAAGTAAGATGCTTGTTTTAGAAAGGGAAGGAGGATGAGACTGAAGGACTAACTTGCATAGTGAAAAACGAATTTGTGGTTGTTTAAATATCCAGGGGTAAAGTTAAGTAAGGTATGTAACAGGTATATTACCAGCATCATCCGCCTAAGTATCGGGAGGGTTAGTGACGGCTATATAGTGAGCAAGCACTTCAGTGGTTGTCAAGTTGCTCTCATCTGACCCAAATAGCTGTCTTTTCTTTCTGCCTCACCTACTCATGGATTACTGGCATTCTGCCCAAAAACATACAATCTCACCTTGTCATACATAGCAATTGAAAACACTAAACTCACACAGCTCATTCTTTGTAACTCAAGATTTTGCTGCTATGAGCACTATCTGCTCACCCTGCCTTTTGGCAAAATGGTAGGAGCAATATATATTATCAAAAGATAGGAGCATTTAGGCAGAAACATTAGATAGAAGTAGTAGGTACAAAGGAGCATTACATAGAAGTAGTGGGTACAAATGATCATTAAGTGGTTAAGTAGAAGTAGAAGGTACCAAGGAGCATTAGTAGTAGTAATCAGTAGGAACATTAGGTAGGAGCCTCTGCAAACACTGTGCTAGAGTTGACTTCTACCAGTGGCCTCTTAAGGTTGAGGCACTAAAGGCAAAGAAGCGACACGAGTTCAGTTATGGAGACCCACTTGAGGGAGTTCTAGTTGGGAAAAAGTGTCAGATATACAGATAGATTGAAAATTTCATTACTAATAGCTCTGGTGAATGGAAAAAATTTCATTACTAATAGCTCTGGTGAATGGAAAAAATTTAAGCAAAGAGTATGGAAGAGGCTTGTACAATGGAGTGCTTGTCCCAGTACTGATTAAGGCTATGAAATCCAAGTTAATGTGGCTCAGGATAGATAAGAAATTTAAAAAGCAGGAGAGATAAAGCAGTACAGCTGGAAAAAAGAATGAAGAATGAGGTTATAAGATGAAGAAGTCATTACAAAGGCAAGTGTATGAAGCCCTTTACGATGATATTCATGAATGGTGTAACAAAAGCTACATGGAGGTATGGAAGACCAGACATGGGCACATGTACAGCAAGAACTCAAAAGGGTTAGGGATAATTCCTATGAAAATATCAAAGGAATTATTAGGGATTGGATACAATGGAAGCACTTTGAGTATGGAGGTTGATGAATAAATCTGGTGTACATAAGGAAAATGTAAGGACCACTTTTTAAGTGTGTGTTTGTCTATGTTTCATTTTGAAATAAACAACAGGGATTGAGATAAAGTGCAAGTGGGGCTATGAGGCTCTATGAGCTTTAACAGTTCACTTCAGCCTGAAAATAAAATTCTAACTGAAAACAAATGTGTTATAAAATCATGAAAACAAGACAGTAATCTTAAGACCCCCAAACACTTATTATGGGGGCTCTTACAGCTTCAAGGCTTCATTCCTGTCAGGATCAGGGAAACAGACTCCTTTGGAGTATGGCCATTGTTTGTCTGTTCCTGATGCTACCTAGCAGTGGAGGGAAATGGCAACAAATAATGCATAAGAAAAAATTATGGTCATAACATATCACTGGGGAGAAGCAGCATGGCTTCAAGAGTGGTAAAGGATGTGTGGACCAGGTGTTTGCTTAGGAAAATGTGTCAGGAACACTTGAAGTAATGATGACAGATAGATACAAATAGGCAGCCTGACAAGCTCATTTTTGAAATGCAAGAAAACTAATTAAAAAATACAAATGCTGGAACAAACAGGAATGACCTATTGAGGTAACTGGAAACAAAGACCTTACCATATCAAAAGTTAAGCTGACCAACACTGAGGTGGTCATTCTTTTGAAATAACCAGCTATGGGACATTTGCTAGTCACATTACACATAGACCTGAGTTAGCTAATCCAACTTCATATTGGCTTAATTAACTATCACTTCATTTAACTCCCAAAGGCAATGGGAAGACCCATTGCACTCAACATACCAGCCATCTACTGTGTATGAATTGGAAAGTGTCTCTCTATAGCTCATACCTATTTAAGCGCATGAAAAAATTCCTTTTCAAAATGGCAAAATTGCTGAGATTAAATATTCACCTGACAAATAATGTTCAGCTAATGTTGGAAGCAGAAGTGCACATATTATCTCTTTTTATGTTCTACAAGTTTTGATATAGCAGGCTAAAATGATAAGCAATAATTCCTAAAATACAATATAGAGCAGAAAGTTACAACAAAGAGTTAAGATATGCAATGATAATCTCACCCAAATTCAGTGTTTTTTTCCGAACTTCTAGATCAGGGGTGGTAAGAATCCTTAGGACATCCATGGCTAGTTCCTGCAGGATTTTCTCTTGCTGTGGAGAGTCCTTCAGTGCTACCAACCGATCCAAAACAATTAACTTGACATTGTTATCACTCTCCTTAACAATCAACTCAATGTAACAGTTTGCTGCAGCCTGAAAATAAAATTCTAACTTGAAAACAAACGTGTTACAAAATCACAAAAACAAGACATTAATTCTAAAACCCCAAAACCCTTTTTTATGGGGTATGGGGGCTCCTACAGCTTATGGAATCACTCCTGTCAGGATCAGGAGTGAAGGGAAATGGCAACAAATAATTCATGAGAAAAAATATGGACATAATATGTGACTGGGGAGAAGCAGCATGGCTTCAAGAGAAGTAGAGAATGTATGTGTGGACCAGGTGCCTGCTTTGAAAAATACTAAGAAACAGTCATGTGGAGCGAAGTTCAGGCAGCAAGAAGAATAGGAGAGGAGGACCAAGAGCAAAGGATGAAGTGATGGAGGCTTTTGAGTAAATGAGCCTGAATATCCAGGATGGCAAGAAGCATGCACTGGATAGAATGAGTTACATTGCTGTGGTATACATGGATGGTGACATACTGTCAATGGACAGAAGCAGAGTATCTAAAGTGGTCATGGTAAACTATAAAGCAGTTTGTAGGGGTTAGGTAAGGGGTGGTAGACAATCCATCAACTATATGATATCTTACAAAACATATCATTACCAAAATTTTATGAAAAAATTTCTAAACAAAACAAACTGACTAAACAGTCAGAACTGCTCACCTTGATGGCAGTGGGTGCAGAGGAGAGAGTCACAAGAGTCCCAGCTGCTTCATAACGTACAGCAGGACTGCTGGAATTCAGGAGGTTGTATATGCACCTTATAAAACGCGCTCTTTCTCCTGGGTTCGCATGGCATACCTGAAATAGTTTGGTTCTAAATCAGTTATAAAAATTATAAACATCCATCACTGCCATATCAAATAAATGAGCAGACTGTTGTTTACTGGAGAATGCAAAACATCAAATGATGCATTACCACAATTTTAGTGGCTAACATGGTTAAAAACAAAATCTGACAGTCTACTTAATTATACAAGTCCATAAAATTCATAGAAAGACTGATTCTTCTGTTATCAATTCCTAATGGCTTGAGAAAAATAAGGTTAAAAGGGAGGATGCAAGAAATGAGTTAAAAGTGGGGGTTAAAGGGTATGGGAAGCACAATGCTCCATTCCAACACCACAAGAAAATGGATATGAGAGTAGAGATCCATATTTCTATGACTGTAGAGCTAGGGAATGCATGGGAAAGTGCTCTCCTGCTCCTGCAATTGCAAGGATAGAGAAATACAAAGAGCTCTTTACCTTCTATATTTGGAAACTGCCATGTGATATATATGAACTTATGTTGAAAAGCATAAAACAAGTTCCATGTTCAGACTCACTTTGGAGATGTGATTCTAAGAAACATATGTTTTCCATTTCATACTGTATAAAAAAAAAGAAGTTTAGTAAGGGTTACAGACTTCACCTCTTGGAAAAATCATTTTCACTGCATACCTTATCTTTTAATTACCTGCTTTACCACATGTTAACAGCGGCTCATAGAATAAACCTGATGTTATAATCTCAAAAGGAAGAAAACAATCATATGCACCCACCTTATAGATAAGTTCCACAATAACCAGCTGTAAAATATCCCCAAATGAATTGACTTGATCAATACAAGTAGATAAGTAGTTTAGAGCACGCTCTTGGTCAGCATGTATAAGCATCATGAATGCATTCCTCTTGCAAGACATATCCTGTTCCCCCTCCAGGAAGTTTGAGATCAATTCAGGGGCATCTGGGATCAGGAAGTCAAAGTTCCTGATGAATGATGGTAAAGCAAAAACCGAGTCATACAAAACATCCACAAAAGGAGATACGTACAAAAAGCACTGGTAGACATGGCAAGTGCCATGGCTCCTGTTGTTCCATGAATTAGAAATGCCCTTTTCTCAACAATAGCCTTTTCATTATTATACCTTTCTTTAAATCATAGTACTTACATGAAGACTAATGCTGTTAATAACAATTAACCTTATAAAGCAAATATGTAAAATAATAATCTGCATTGGTGTGCTTCAATATTCTGCACCTGTGCCATAATCCCTTGAAAGATCTGTGCTTGGCATTACCTGCAAGCAATATCCTAAGAATACAGACAGTTCATGTAAATCTCCGGGAATGAATAATACTGGCTTTTTTCTTAATATTATCTTTAACTACTGCACTGCACAAAAATACAAAACTTACTTGTAAATTGTAAAAATTGCAAGGACAGCATTCCTCCGAACATATGAGTGTCTGTGTTCAAGACATGTACGGATCGTTGGCATTAGAGGTTCCAGCAGCTCTGGCTCTTTCAACTTGCACAGGAATCTTAAAGTTGATCCTCTGATAAATTCATTTGGGTGAGACAGATCCTGAAGAGATTTAAATCATTACCCAAATGAACAACTTCCTCCAAAGCTAAATCAAACCTGACTCAGATACACATTTCAAGGAGAAAAAAGCCCATTTCACCCAAAAAGCATGAGCAACTAAGCACAACCACCACTTATAACACAAAAGATCTATGCCCATAGCATAAATAAAGGTGTTTTCAAAATACCATTTCAAAAACTCTTGACATGACATGTACTCCATTAAGTCGCTGTCCATGAGCTGTATATTCAAAAGCATGAAATATACTGCAAAACATATGTGCATATACATAAATGTATTAATAATTCTGTGAAGCCTCTATTCTAAAAAATGTAGCAAGGAATCATGGTAACCTAAAGAACATACAATTAGATATGTTGTCACAATAAAGTATGAAGTCTACATCTTTCACAAGACTCATCCTTCATGAAAATCTGTTTTGTTAGAAATCTTCATTTTTCTCAGCAACAAACTCCAAATCATACTGCAAAATAAAAATGAAAACTTTATGATTCAGAAAAACTCTTCAAGGAGATGAAAATTCCAAGAAATGCCTGCACTACACGTAAATATTCATAAGACTTTGGTAATTCAGGAGTACCTTGAACGACTATTTGTAACCTAGTTTTCAGGACATTCTAATTGTTTATATGACTGCTACGTTGATGTAACACCCAACCTACACATACAACTGTAATTCATGCTGAATACCTTAGTTAATCAAAGCATGCAGAATTTCACAAGTCCACAGAATCAAAAGCCTGTCTTATTTTGTAAATAAAATCTGGGTGGCCACTGAAGTAGGCATTATCCTTATCATCATAATTACTATCAGTATCATGACCATACATCTCAATTTCTTTTCATTATCTCCACATAATGTAGCTCCATGGTGCATCTGCAGTGTTCTTCTGTTACTAACATAAAATTTCTAACCTTAATCGAAATATCTTTCTTAATACCTTCACCATCACTACAAAACCCTTCTCAATCTTCCTATGATATTTCCACTGCTCATATGTAAAATGGTTTACTAGCACTTCCTTTTAGCTCTTAATTCTATACCCATTACCTATTGTCTATGTAAAAGCATACATCCTTTCCTACTCCACTAACATAAACACAGAAAATGAGGATTTAAATACTGACATCACTGTATATTCTGAATAGTATGCTGTATAAATTCTATCCAACCTTAAAAATAAAAGCAATGACAAATGTTGATATGTAAGTAGCACACCTTCCTATATGCATCACACACAAGAATCATCTCCTGCAATAATTTGCCATCAGTTGTTGTCTTGGGCACGATCTCCCAGAAAACCAACAAGAGCTTCTTTATTGTGTGATCTTCAAGAGGCATCACAAAACGGATTACTGTCATCAAGATCCCAGGAAGACGTTCCCCATTCAAAATTAGCTGAATAACTTTTTTGAGGGCTGCGGTCTTGACAGTGATATCACCATTTTCTGGAAAAGAAGAAAAGGATCTTAATCAACCTTTCCACTGCTTTTACATCTCTTCTACAACTTCAAATGTCACACTACCATCTCAACTCCTATAAATATTGTATTTCATAGTGACTGACATGGCACTGGCAAAACATGTTCCAACCATGGCCATTTCAAGTGAAGGGAAAACAAAACAAGAAAAAGAATACATTAATTAGAACTCCTAATCAGCATGTAGACCAGACTTTTCAAGGTAAAATGGTTGTGGGAAGAGGAAAATAATCAATATCAAACCTGTGTTCTCCCATCCAGTGTTATTGCATTCACTCATTTACATTTAAGTAAACTTAACTATTCCTTCCTTGAGGCTCTATCATACTTGTAAACAGAAAAAAATCTTACCCAAGTCCTGTTTGAGCTGCATTTCTGAGGGCTGCTCTGTGTCAGTTGGCCCTTGTATCAGGGTATAACATGGCTGCTCCTGACTCCCCATGATTGATGTCTGGGGTTACTAAACTCCCACCTGTAAAACATGGGTAGTGTAAATGCATGGCTACGAAACCGAGTTATAAGTATGGAGCCTGAAAACAAAGCTTATCATCAACCAAACACTTCAAAATAACATATCACTGGGATACAAAAATCAGGGGAAATATGAGGTTAATTAATATCAAAGTAGGAAAAGTACCAGTAAAATATCAATAAAACCTTTACAAATTTCAACTAACCTCACCTAGCTGCTAAAATCACAGCTGAAATAGGAAATATAGACTTATCTTTCGCACATACACCTAAAAATGTAACACATATACTTGATATCCTGCTCTGTTCTCATTTTTCTTTCTATCACCACTAGGATAAAGTAGTATAGTCTTATTGAAGAATAAAGGGTTACTGTATAGTCTTATTTGGGAGTAATTACAATTCTATCTTCTTATCTGTGTTATCAGTGAATTGCAAACGACAACTAAAGATAGGGCGTGAGTGAATGTGGCTAGCTGTGAGGATATCACATGACGGCAAAAATAGCCACTCAGTATATCCATTTTGTTGCAATGTGTGAGGAGCTGGAGTGATGCTCAATTATGGATGTGTCTAGCATATTTTGACTGGCATACCAGTCATATAAATCTAGGCTGGAGAGAAGTTAGGCATGTTTTTTGAGTCCTGCTGATTTCTTCATAAGTATTTTAACTAATTCCATCTTTACACATTTTCCTGATGTTCAAAACTATCACCATAATCAATATGGTAGAAAGAAATATAATGCTCTGAATCATGCTCTGCAACTTCTATTCCCTTGATAATATTTCAGAATTACAATTGCAAAACAGAATTACTCATTATCCAAAGGTAGTTTTCATGCACATCTAAACTGTTATAGTACTAATCAAAATACAAGTTACGTGATGTTTTAATGTATCAAATGTAAATAAGCAATTCAAAAAGTGCACACACATATATCAACACGACCAAGGACCTAAATTACACTTTCATCGATTAAAACATGCTTAAACAAAGGGATTAAAGATAAGAAGCAATAAGCGGACTTGGGTGCATTCAAATATCGAAATGTTCTCCATAAAACCCTCCTGAAGATAGTTTCGAAAATGTAAAGAAAAATACTTTCGTAAATGTCAAAGAGAGTCACAAAGTATGGAGGGTACATATAACACATGATAATATCTCTTGGCCTCACACTTAGAAATCAGTGAATCTATCGCATCCACCCGTGCCACACTCACCCGGCCAACTCATCAGCAACACCAGATGAACCCAATACAAACAATATAAAACTAAGTACTATTGCTTTCGTATGTCCTATTCAACATATCATGGCAAAACGATTACTCTTCCAGCTTTCTAAAACTGATTACTAATGCGACATACCTTAACTAAGACAGCTGTTCTTGCGATTGACAGATATTTCAGGTTGCAAGCTCCAGACACCATCAAACGTCAACAACAAATGCGTAGTTGTTGAAGTTCTGGGCATAATGTTTAGTTTATATATATTCACTAAAAACAACAGAATTATTACATTAATTTTGATAATTTAGTACTAGATTATTTTGACAACAATAACGTAAGAAAATGGATTGATTTATCCTATAGATTATTACAATACTCTTAGGAAACGTATGCTCTCGGACGTGGCACAAGGATTTTACTTGCCATAATAAAAGGATATTTAGCTAAGAATTTCTATAAGCGCTGTGTGAATATGAATTTTGACATCTATCATCAAAAATATTTTCATTCTATCACTATCATTTACAAGGTTTTGAATTGAAGACTTGTGTTTGGATTTAATTTCCAGAAAAAACGTTCAGTTTCCTCTCATTCTGCCCACTTCAGTTACGGTCATTCCCAATTCATTCACTCATCATTATCCTAAAACCATAAAACATGAGTTCCTATGCTTACGTTAGTGCTCATTACCTTTTTACTTTCACGCGAAGTTGATTCTTTGTGAGCAACATTTCCATTCACACCAACTTTATTCACAAAACTCTTTCAATGTACTGTACAATGCATCTGGAATAATGATTTTCATGTCATTAATGAAACTGTTCGACCAAGAGACAAATTTGATATCTAATATCTTTATTGGGTTTGATTGGTAGCAACTATGATATGATTTACTACATAGATTCTCAAATATATATATA
>JAUUDZ010077597.1:0-20279 GCA_032361705.1 Panulirus versicolor
TACGACACGCAGGGAATACGTGGGAAGTATTCTTTCTCCCCTATCCCCAGGGATAATATATATATATATATATATATGCAAATCATATTTTGGATTTTTGCTGTACAAGAGGACAGGTGAATTACTTATATTACTATAATAAAACAATAAAGAAAAAAACAAAAAATTTTTACAGAAACATTAATAACAGAGGTCTTCTATTAGTTAACTAAACAAAAGTATATGCCTTACCAACTGAACCAGCACCAGTGTAAGCAATAAGACAGCGTCCAGTTGAGAGCTCCCACAGCTTCACAATGCTGTCTAAGCCCGAAGACAGGATGTACTAAGGAAAAGAAAAAATAATTTATATATACAATAATTTGTATCACTCCACACTAGAAAATTTTGAACTTTTTTAATTCACTTCCCCCACATGAAAATTATAAATATATTTTGTTCAATCAATCAATAGACCATACACTTTATTCCCATAATACAGCAAGTTGGCTTCATGCAGGATCTTATTCACACATGACAAGCTTGACAAAATGTCTCTACTGGAACATCCTTGTCATATATATTCCCTCACTCTATCCTTCTAACCTCATTCTAGCTTTTCTCTATATCTTATCTCTGCTGTCATGATTAAAGATTATCAATTCTTTGTGTGTAATCCATTTTTCCATATGTCCACACCCCTTCAAAGTCTATAGTCAGTAATTCCATCTTCAGTTCCATTATTTGAAATACACATCTTCAACTTATGTTTGGTGTGTTATTGGGAAACATGAACTTCTATGCTAATACAAACACAAATTTACTTTTTTTACTTTGGGAAATCAAGCAGATTCATCAAGTGAAACCAAAGATTCCGTTTACACCACCTCACCACCAAAGCACTCCAGTTACATCCAGTACCAGATAAACTCTGAAGGCATCTTCATCAGATATATATCTAAATGTAATAGGTCCTTTCTCTTCATCAATCCATCTCTTCCTCTGTCTGTCTCTTCCTGTACCCTCAAGTATACGACTATGTACTTTCTTGACGAAGCTATTATTTGCCATTTGTTCAAAATTACTTATCATGCACTTCTAAAACAATTTGATTTTGTCCAGGATAGACTAATGTTCTAAATTACTTATCATCCAATTCTAAAGCAATCTGATTTTGTCCAAGATAGACTAATTCCTGCTTTGTGGTAAAACAGGGCAGAGAAAACAACATGAAGCCTGAAAACATTTTTCATAAAGTACTGTCAAATACCTTTAGCTGTCCTTCTCAAACCCACCAGTACTAATGTAACATGGTAAGCATCTTTAAATCATTTTTATGAATTCTGAGACGACCTAAAATTCAACTGCAGGCTAGGCTGATGGTGTAGCCATGTGTTCTCAGCACCAACATACTATAGAGGAGATGTAATCTCTCCTACATCTGGATGTTTTTTCTGCTACTGGGCCAGAGTCGAGAACAGTGATGTTTAGGATCAACAAGACACCTGAACTAAAGGATATTGGACTCTTTAACTCATGTCACTCTATGTAAAGTCCCTTCTCCAAAAATGTTTTTTTCATAAGAGACAGTAGCTCCACAAAGTGTTACCTTACTGACAACGACCTAACTTGGTGGCAGGTCATGGCAGGTGACATCACCTCACCTAATAATCCTCAGAGAAATGACTTGAGAAACCCTTTCCATAAGAAGAGCTGCTTGAAGTCAACTAGCATGGGGAGAGGTCAGAGCTTATGACATTTGGCTTTGACGATCTGACCCTGCCTCTTATATACCCAGGTATCACTGCAAGAAGGCAAGAAACTCACTCTAAACAAGTGATACCAGACTCAAACTGCCCTTAAGGCACCTCCAAACATCAGTAGAAGTGCAAACATGACTCATGGTGTTTCTTCTTCCTAGCATGTTTCATTGTGGCACTTCATCTTCAATGTCCACCTTCAACATGACTCAAGTGGGACATCATCTCTGCCCATCACAAGCAGTAACTGTAACAAGGGACCTACAACGATGCCGCAGCACTCCTGCAACCTAAGCACAAACTGGCAGCTGTCGCACACTCCAGGAGCCATGATACCTGCCATACCCACCTCCTATAGAAGCTCCAAGTAGATTTGGCATTAATGCACTTAACCCATGTGCTCCAGCTTCATCTGGCATCCTCACCAGCATCACAGGACCCCTGCCAAGCCTGTTTTGCATTATTCAACCTTCCTTACTTTACCTCTTCCTCCACATAATCCTGCAACTCCAGTAGCTCATTGCCCCAGGACCATTTCACCTTATGTAACTTACTCAATAAAGCATTGCTGTTGTTGTTTAACGTGTTTCTGTGCCCCTCTCTCAGTTATACCACTCCAACAACCCAACCAGAACACCTCACTGAAAGACAAACCAATCATAAAGAATAATAAAGTTACCATTAATGAATTTTGAAATATTTTTCCTTTCCATAAACAACTACTTATCAAATCAGTTTTAATCATAAAAAGAGAGATTTTAGCAAGAAGCCACAGACTATTCAAATTGTTGGTTCTTATGACAAGAACCTATTCCTGGTGAGAGAAACTGCAAAGGAATTACAAATAGAAATTACAAATAGAAATACCATCAGTCTAAATGGCAATGTACTACTTAAATCTAGTAACATTCTTTATTTTCACAAAACATTATATTCACCAGGGGTATGTTTAGCTTCTATAGCTAGCAGGCATCTGAATTCTTTCATATATATTTTCTTCTTTTCTATCTCATCATTACTGAAATATATCCTAGTTTCCTACAAAATCTGATCTTATTTAATCACACTTTTCTAAGTGATTATGTTTAAATATTAACCATCAAATAACTTGCCACTAACATGCATATATAGTGTCTGCAAAAAAAAAATTGCCCAACCACACATATTTTCAAAGATGCCACATATATATTTTCGTACTTTATCTTTCCTTTGGCCTGTAACATCTGAGCATGATTCTTGAAGTATTCTAGGTCAATGTATTGGAGCTAAAGGGTCTTGACCTGAATGAGGCAAGGTGTTAATGAGGTGTGGCAGGAACCAAGCTGACAATCATCTGGTTCCAGTAGTTCTTGATTGGGTTAAGGTATGTGGAATTCTCTGAGAGCCAATTCGTTACCTTTCTGGCTTTATGGCAGGCGGGCACCATACATCAAGATGTTTGCATTTCATTCTTTGTAAGCAGGGGATTGGCAGCTGATATGGAGGAGGGAATGTGAAGGCCCTTCTGCAAGCAAAGTTGAATGGTTCTTCCAGAAACATTTCCTAAAAGATTTGAAAGATTTTTCTTGAATTCTGCTGCTGAAATGCGGGGTTGCTTCAATACTTCTCATCTTTGGAGGTTATCTGTAGATCTAAAAGTCTTCCTTGGTGGTAGGAAGACACTGTCAGGAAAGCCACAAGCACTAGCAGGCAGCTGCTTGATTGTGCATTCTGAGCACCCAGTGCAACAACCACATTTTCTTACTTCCAGGCAAGAACTCAAGCTTTCTCCTTCTTAGACAAGTAAGAGCCAACCATCTTGAAGCACAGGTGAAAGATACAACAAAATTCCCAAGATGAAGTGCAGCCTGGAGTGCCGTATGATCATCCTCCTCCCCTAGAGATAGCTGAGGCACACTGACATGGGTTGCTGGTGCTAATACCATTAGAAACACTAGACTCAGGGACCAGATGTACAATGATTTCACCCCAAGAGCATCATATGCTTGAATTCACAATAAAACTTAGCCATACAGCAATCTGAAAATATATGGGGGCAGAAAAATATCTTTTGCAAACACTACATATGATATCACTGGACTCTGCCTAAATGAGCCCACACTCCAAACGGAATGGCACCTTCAGTGATATATCACTGTCAATGGATGAAAAGTAGTACAATCTAATCAGAGAACTTCTCACTCTCAAGAAGTCCATCATTTCCCTGTTACTGATTATCATATGCCTTTTTTTAAGTCCAGAGATTCTACACATACCCTCTTCCCTCCCTAAAACTTGCTCTACCACTTGTCTAAGTGGAAAAATCTGATCTACATACCCTTTCCCCTTCCAAAATTCACCTTATTTCTCACAAAATCAATCACTGACCTACCTATACCCTGCTAACTATGCTATCTATCTATATCTCTGACCTTATTCCACTGAGATTCACCGACACAAATGCAAATCTCAAAATCCAATGTAACATATGACAAACTATGAGAATGAGAGTTTTTTGATTACTGGCATTGAAGTGAACAGTTTCCTCTACAGAAGAAATATTTCAAGCAGTATAAAGATTACAAAGCTCTAGTTATACTTCATAAGTAGCAGAAAACATTAGCAATGGCATGTACTCATCAACTTGGTAGAAAAATAGTCATTCTCAGAGTAGCTTTGCCATGAACCAATCACAATGAGAGGCATTTGATGAATAAGTAAAGGAAGCTATGATGTTTTTCTGTCAGGCATCCTGTCTAGCTGCTTTTCTTTTATTCTAATAAGATACGCAGTCCAGAGAGCCACTTCAGTGAATCCTCCAACATTCATGAGTGACCATCTCCCAAACAGAGAGAAGAACCAGCAGTGGAAAAAAGAACATCACTCCAATGGTAATAATTCCATTCAAGGTTTACACTCATCATCAGAAACAGGTTACAACATTGAAATTCAGTAACAGATATATACTTACCTTTCCATTACGTGAGAAGAGAACAGAGCAGACTTCAGCACCATCATGGCATTTGGAAAATGTTTGAACACAGCGTCCTGATACCCCATCCCATACCTGTTGAGACACATATTAATGATTACTTAAATCTAAAGATAAAATCATCTGGTAGGAGCTATACCAGATAAAGAATTTTTGAGGACATATCCAAAAGCACTTACAATTAATGCTTGCATAGCAGGATGTAATAATATAAAAATGTCAAATAGCAACCCATTAGATAAATTACATTATCAGCTGTATCATGAGATATAGTCTGTTTTCTGAAGCTAACAATCAACCAAGGAATTCTGAGACCTCACGTCAATAATGAATAAGACTTGCCACAAAGTACTGTTACCCACCACTGCCAGCAACTCCAAACCAATGGTTAAAAATTTTAGCATCACAAATGTATCCAAACTGCTAACAGAAAATACTTACTGGTGCAAAAAGGGGTAAGTGATTCGTATTTTCCTATTTTGACAAACTGAGAACAACTTACAAATTTAAATTATGCTTCATTTATCAGTCTTATATGTAAGCCTGGCTACCATCAAAAATAATGTTAAAATACGCTGAACCCTGGTTTGAGATAAGGTCAGATCACCAACACAAAATACTACAACTGAAGGTGATATGGATAAGTCTTCAAGTTTTATGCTGAATATGTGAAATTCAGCCTGTGCATTGAAGCTGTACAAGTAAAGATAATTAATGCCACACTAACCAATACAGAGATGCACAAAAAATCAATCTTCGTATATATGCCAGCTTTGTATCCTAAGTAAAAGTTTGTGGTGGCTGCCCTCAGAGCACTAGTGTAGTTATGAAGAGTAAAACCCCACCAACTCTCTCGTTACAACATTAATCCCACATTTGAATTAAATTCTTATAATACTCTACTACAACACTCCCACATATAATGGCAACATTGATATAATGGGAGAAGATTATTTAAATATGGTAAACCAAGCAATGTAGCAAGGTGTGATGAGAAAATATGATTTACAAAAATAAATGAAAAGCTTCATTAGCTAAACACTAGCTACTAAACAACATAATTATACCTTATAAAACTGCATTTGATTACATTTCAATGATATCACAAATACTTCAATTCTACTTATAAATCAGAGGCTGTAAATACCACACCACTGTTAAACATTATGACAATGTTACTAACTGTAGGACTCACTTTCACATCTCCATCTTTAGAAGCTGTTGTACAGACTCGGGCATCTGCTGAATACCGCACAGATGTAAGTGCTCCAGTGTGATGCTCACGAGGGTATGGGCATACGTAACATTGGCAAGTATTGATGTCATAGAACCTTACAACATGTCCTTCGGTTGACACTGCCAGGAAATCTCCACTAGGATGTATTGACATACTGGTCACTTGTTCAGCATCCTAATAAGAGAAATAAAGTATATAACCTATCAAATACAAACACTTTATTATCAAAACCATATTACAGCACACATTGAAATTGTAGAAGAGAAAAAAAATTCTTTTCATTCCCAAGTACTTTCTATCTATGTGTTTACTACAGGGCTTCTATAGCATAAGGCAATAAATAGATTATACACATATGTGTGTGTGAAGGTAATGAAACAGACAACCCTTTGTTCCTATTCCCCACCTTCTTGTTACAATCTTCCTCCTAATCACAGAGCAGTGTAGCTCTCAAGGAAGATGTTCTCTATCATATTTTCAGTGCAGTTCACAGATTCTTCCAATGATATTGCCATCTCATGCATAAATTCCTTCATTCTGCCTTACAATAATTTTCAACTTTCTCTGAATTCATTCTGATCCACTGAAATACACTCTTTAAAAATTCTCTCCTTATCCCTTTTCTCTTCTTATCAATTCCATATTCCATTATAAATTATTCACTTGAATAAAACTTGATCTTCCTCTAAGTTTTTTATTATACTTTATAGAATCCAAAGAACTTCCTGGAAAATCTAAGTTATCTGAATATACTTCACTGGCTGACAGATCCTTTTAGCAAGTATACATATGCGTACTTGTACATGTTCAAGGCCTGAACAAGCAGGAGGGTGAAGTACGTGCACAGGATAGAAAGAACTAAAGCCATGTGGTAGACATGGGGTGACATCAAGTTCTGCAGTTCACTAGTTATGGAGACTCTGCTGTGGCCACCCCCTTGAGGGAGCTCCAGTTGGGAACAGGTGTCACAGATATAGATAGACTGATAGAACAGCAAATCATATTTATTTATTATACTTAATCACCATCTCCCACGTCAGTGAGGTAGCGCAAGGAAACAGACGAAAGAATGGCCCAACCCACCCACATACACATGTATATACATAAATGCAAATCATATCAGATGAATAATATCTTACTGTCAGAGTTTTGAAGGCTTTTTTAGCAGAAGTTTTACTAAAATCAAACATCTTAATGTTAGTGTCTCGACTTCCAGAGATGAGAACTTGCTCCCTTGGATGGAACTCCAGACAGGTAATCTCATCTAGATGGTCATACAGAGTGCGTATGACTGGATGACCTACAACAGCATCTGGGTGTAGCTCTACTGCATCAGGGTCACTTTTAGCCAGCATGCGGTCCACATCCAGAATCTGTGGAGTAGTAAACAAATGACAAATAAACAAGGATATTAAAAATCTCCCACTTTAGAATTCAAGACTCATCCAATTTCGGAATCAAAGAACTTAGCCCAACAACTTCAGTATCAGCATCTACTAAATGTAACAAAAGCATTAACTACTATTCATTCATATTCCATTGGATCTGCTGGTCAGAAACTGGCCTTGAAACCTCCTATTCCTTGATACACAAAAAAAGCTGGTAAAATTACAAAAATGAAGTAAACAATGAAAGCAGCTCAATACTGATGATCAATAAGCAATGAAAACAAACATACAACGCAGTACTGGAGTGAAATTACAAACAAAAAGACAATGTCTGTAGAAACACAGTAAAGATGTTTCCACAATCGTGTATGATATGGAATTAGCAAGACTAATGAGGTTTTATGACCACAGCCACAGCATACCCGCAAAGGAAGGACATTAGAGAAAATTATTAACAAAAACATGAAAATCATTTTGATAAAGAATGTCATTAATCATACTGACACTAAAATACGTAAACAAGAATGAAAATGAGTGAACTACAGAAAGAGAAGATTGAGAACCATTTGCCACATACATGAAGGTCAAGCAACGTGTAGCACAAAATTAAAAAGACAAATAAACCAGATTACAAGCGCAAACCACAGAAAAGGTGTGCATGAATGCACGAGAGAATATGTAGCTTTGTACCATATGGTTATGTAACATGTGCAGCCAAATGATAAACAAAACAGACTAAACATGAAAGAAAGAGATGAATATGGTAATGAATGGGAAAGTGCTGATACAGCTGATTTTGAAGAAAATAGAAATAAAGAAACCAGTGAAAAAGAAGTACTGGAAATGAAGTTAGGTATGAAAAAATATTAAAAGAATCCAATTCAGCACCGTGCTTTTTTGCACATTTGCTCTTAATTTATTCCTTTCGTACACTCTCCCAAACTGTTGTCAATTTCTGGAGTCTATCACTGGAGTCTACCACTAGAGCCCTGTAATCTGCAAACAGCAACTGATTCATCTTCCATGCCAACCCATCTCCAGCAAACTGAAGACTCATCCTTTGCTCCAAGACACTTGTATTTACCTTCCTCACCATCCTATCCATAAACACATTCAACAGCAGTGGTGACATCACACATCCTCGACAAAGACCCAACTTCACCAGGAACCTCCTCCCTCTCTATGTGTACACATGCTTTATGCTTCCAGTAAAAACTCTTCACTGGATTTAGTAACAATATCCATGTAGGATAAAAAAATGCATGCAAACATGTAAAGCTGAGAGAATCAAGCATGAGCTATACTCTGAAAAGCCATACATGATATATAGTTCCCCTAAAATAATGTGGTAGTCCGAGGATGCAATATATTGTACCATAGTTTCTAAAGATAGGTGCTTACCATGAAATATGATAATCATGCATAAACCAGATTCCATTTTATGTACTGTCATACTGGATACACAGAAACTGAAAGAATACAAAATAAGATTATTATTCCAATCTTACATTAAAGTCAACATAATAAAAGAGTACACCATAACAGTAATTCTTCCATATAACATACCTTAATCGATGCATCAACACTTCCAGTTGCCACAAGATTACCATCCAGTGAGAAAGCTGCAGCTCGACACTTGTCTTTGTGTGAGGTAACATAGGCTGTCTCATACATTGCAGGTTCAGGAGCACTAGTTTGGGGCTCTGTTTCATATTCAAGATCCAGGCCAGGACCAAGGGTGTATTCTAGACGATTGAGGGGCCTCTCTACCTCTGAAATTCATTAGCAATTACTCAGGTAATGGAAGTATCATCTGAATGTACAGCTACTGTTCTAAAATGTAAGTGATCCATCCCAGGATACACTGAAAGTCTTATTTGCCTAAAACTAAAGACCCAGACTGAATAACTGAATCAGCCTTACATAAATATTTTAATCCAAAGATGATAACTGTGAAGAATCTAATAACTTCTTAAAATAAATATTACAGCCTACCATGTTCATGTTGGAGTCCAATGGTCAATACATTCATGAGTCTATCTGAGGGAGAGACAGCAGTAGCTTCCTGGTCCACTACAGTAGCCAGCTCCTGAGCATATTTCTGGTGACCATCATAAAACAACTGACTGCAAGAGAAAAGAATTTCTTGTGACCATGGTAAAACAACTGACTGCCAGAGAAAAGAATCTGCCTACAATAAAATTTTGAAAAATAAGACACACACTTTTTATGCAAATGGAAATATGAAAAAGTAGACAAAATTTGAAAAATCCTTACTCTCTAAGGTGATATATCATGAGCAATAAGATACCTCTTCAATATTTAGGGGGTTAAGACCTACTAACACCTTATATAACTAGTGAGCTAGCACTAGCTTACCCAGTACATCACAAACTGCTATCCCAAGGTAGTGACAGTTCAACTGTTTCAGGCACATCCCTGACCATAGTCTGCCAAAGTAATGATGATAACCCTCTAACTCCAGAGAACTTAGCTACCCAGCAACTCAGAATCTGTACATCACATGTATCAACCAAAATGCAGTGACCAACTGTAAAGAGAATTGTTTTTGAAAAGAGAGAGGGGAAAGTAAGGCAGGGTAAGAAAACCAAAAAACTGATTGTAGAACAACACCTCCAGGAGAAAATGTTCATCACACTTAAAAATCTTATATCTCCCCTCTGCTAGCTTGCCCCATAAGCAATGCAGGTATATCTAATTGAAGAAAGAGAGCTTAAAGGAAAACTTTAAGTTAAGATATCCAAAAGTGGAAAGTAATACCTCCTTAAGTTCCAGAGGCACACCTGAGAATGACTCTCCTGAAGGAGTCATGTGCCATAGAGGGCAGATCCATAAAGTCTAGACTTGACATTCTCTCTTCTTTAATAATGTACAATACAAAAAAAAGTTTTTGAATCATGAAGCACTGGTCTAAATCATGTCTCCTAAGGATATGGAGTATATTGACATGCCTCTTCTCCAAATCCATGGAATATCTCCATTTTGCCCTACAATTTTTCTCAGCTGCTATAGAGCATGTTAGGTTAACTAGCTCTTGCTGGGTTTTATGGACTTACATTGCCTTTGGTCCTTCTTTTCATAATCAACATCTGGTTTTACAAAAGAAACAATATCAACCCAAAAAACCAAACCTAACTCACCATATTCTAATGGGTAACATTCTACTCTAGACCTGCCACCACACAACAGAATTTAATAGACTGTCGTGTGAACTGATGATTTAATATGGAGAATAGATTTTGAATGAGGAAGCATGATTAGACATTTTTTATGACAATAATCAAGTCAATAATGGGGAGGGCTATAAAGATCACGCAAGATGTAAGGTTAATCAGCGCAAAATCATGTAAAATACTTCTATACCGGTAAATCAACATGGCCTACAAAATGGCTACCAAGTCTCCCTAAGAACTGAAATTTACAAAGCCGTCCTTGTATTCTGAACAGCGTAACGTTATGGTCACATTTGCATCCAGTCTTTGGTCGCTGTGTATATTCATGTAAACACAAATCATTCTAGCACACATATATATTTGCAAAATGATTGGAGGCAGCAGAAAGCATTAATAATGGAATGTTTCCAGTAAGTAATTAAAAATTAAGGTAAATCTCAGCCCTCACACGAAGTTAAGTGAGGTTTTCGTAGACTCAGTTGATTTATGCAAATAAACATCAAATTTTCACAGATTTTCATAATCTGGTAAATGTCTATTTTAGCTAACCATCAAAACTCACTTTGGAAAAGGACTATCTAAGTTTGAAAACAGTTATTTAGTTTACTGAGATTATAGAAATACCTAAAAAGCATAATTTGGAGCATAATAAGTGGATAGAAGTTGTGTACATCAGGGAACATATGAGTTTATAGATGTAAAAATTGATAATACATTTGTAAAATAACAAAAGAACCCACAAAAACATCAAGCAGTGTACAATATGACAGTAGGAATGTTCTAATTTGATACTCATCCATAGCTGGGAAATGCATGGCTACTCACTGTGTCATCTGACTGTTACATCTAGAACTAAGTTTGCAGCACATTTTCATGATCATGATTGGCATACTTTGACTAGATTACTGAAAATGAAGATAAACTTTCACCGCTATGGAGTTCAAGTTAGATTTTTGTGAGTTTTGTTGCCTTTTAAGTGTGATCCCTACTTCTACATTAAGTAACGCTGCATTTTCTTGGATATACTACTGTTGTCACCCCATTTAATTTCATTCAGTAACATATAAAACCAATATCACACCCTGTAGGTATTTATAAACTCACACTCAACTACTTAATGCACCTAAAACATAAGAAGCCATCTGCCACAGACAGTTTCAATGCTGAGCTAATAAATGCTATTACCCAAAACCATACCAAATATTGACATTCAATACCACAGGATAAAATAGAACTGATCCCAATTGTGCTTCCCTAATCTTAGCTGATTTTCCACGGCAAATCCTACTATTCAATTGGAAATTCTGTTAGATTCCACAATAAATGTATGTATACAGCTAAAGTAAAACATTACCACCAACATTCTTAAAGTTGATAAGTGCAGGTGGAATAGAAATCTCCTCAGTGTATCTATTCCACTGATATGATTTCAAAAATATTGATAATTTCTACTCACAACATTCCCAAAGTAAATACTTACCAAGAAAATAATTACCTCATGATAAGTTAAAGATTAACGTATACATAAACCAAACAATCTTATCTATCACAGCATCATGCATCTAACTGCTACTTTAAGAAAACAAAATCATACATTAAGTCAACTTTCAAAAGACATTCTTAAGCTAAAGTTGAATAAGTGACGTAAGAAAAATAGACATTTCAGACTTACTTCTCCTAGAGAATTTTTTTTTAAAGTGAATTGACTTGCAACAGTTATTTTTAGGAAAATGCATCCTTTCCAAATTATAGACCATTCTTATGATGGTTTAAGTGAGGTTATTAAGCCCTCCCTAACCATTCTCCACCACTTTTTAAAGCAGGTTGCCCTGTGTAAGGCCACAGCCATACCAGGTGCGTAGATTGAATAAGTTAGGTAAGCTACGTCAGTATGGTTAGATTGGTTAGGTTAAGTTAGGAAACATTGCATACAAATCAAAATCTCTGAGGAGGATGGCTAAAACTCAAAAACGAAGCATTTTCTATTAAAATATATATATCACATTAAATATGAATGCTAATGCTACATCTACCCATCCTTAAACTACACACTTAGCAAAGGGTCTGTGCTCAGCGGAACTGTGATCATAAATGGAAACTTGGCTATCCAGATACTCAATAATGGCCACATGTGGTTAATTTCACGTTTAATAGTTTCCTACATAAGATTCTGGTGTGACTATCCTAACGCATAAACGGCAACAATACATTACTGATTACATTTAAAACTGATAATTCTAAACTATGGACGTAAAACATACCAGAATCATTACACACAGTGCATCAATAATGCCTTCCTCTATACCAACCGTTGGCAAACTACAGCATTTTGAGACTTACCTAATTATGAGTTTGTACATCAACTCCCTTTGCTTTACTTTCTGCTTCTCTTCCTTCTTTTCTTCCTCCTTCATCTTTAATATGCCAAAAGACGATAGAAAATAGACTTCCCGGCACTTCACCACCACAGACAGAACAAGCTTGGTTTGTTTACGTTGCGGTAACTTCGTGGTCGCTCAATATCAACCAATGAGAATAAAGATTTACTGTAAGTAATATCTGATTTGCCAAAAAAAATGAAGCTTGTGTTATACTCTTTGAGTTGGTAGTGAAAATAATTTAGTAATGAAAATAATCAATAATAATAATAATAATAATAATAATAATAATAATAATAATAATAATAATAATAACAATGATAATAATAATAACAATGGTAATTGTTTCCAACCATACACACAACCGGACACGACCTAAAGATGATCTGTGAGTACTGATAATAATAATAATGATAATAATAATTATCATTATATCATTATTATTATAAATAATATTAATCATTATTATAATAAATGATAATTATAATTATTTCACACCTATTTTCCTGCAATGGCGAGCTAGGTTCATACAATTAGGTGTCATGCAGGCTTTGAAATGTACGTACCACAACCAGAGTCTACCATTCATATCCTAACCCCCAGACTATTCCATGGTTTACTTAGTTCAGCATTAGCACGTTCCTCCCCCATACACCACATTGGCCCATTTCTGTCTATCAAACGCTTGTCACCGAAATATTCAAGCCTTGATACCCGACAAACCAACTTCAAACAATCCTGTCTTCCACGATTTTTCCTTCCATTTTGCCCCTTGTACTTGTGACACAGATCCTTTTTGTCAGTTTCTCCTCACTCATCCTCTCTATACGCTCAAATCATTTTAGTTGCCCATCTCAATCAGAATAACACGTTCATAAACACATCTTTGCGTGACAGCGTGTATGGCCTTAGAACTATCTTGAATACTTGAGGAAGAAGGCGTTTAAGGTTTTGCAGTTGGTGGATAAAGAATTATGTTGTCGATGTTAATGAGCCTAGGAGTCGACAGGCCTACAATCGAAATAACAAACTAACCAACCCACATCACACCATCACATCTTGCTCAAGCATCCCGCCTCTCGCCTCATATCCTCAGATATTTAATTTCCAGCACATTCAGATTCAGGCTTATAAACCCATGCAAGAATGGGCTTCTATGGCGTCAGTTACACAACATGTTTGCACTTACAGCTACAGACACTAACCTTTCCTCCTACAAGCTTCTTACCCTTCCACTTTGCTTCTCAGCCAGAATATCCAGGTTCGTTTCGACAAACATAATATCTTTTGATATCTTTCTCTTCCATCTTTTCTATCTGGTTACGACCACGTACTTCCAGACACCGTTCTAGCTTTCATTAATGATTACAATACCTGAGCAAATGAACGATAAGATTTACATATACAGACACCAGCTACATTAAGTAGCTGTAGGTAATAGTTATTGAACATTCCTGACAAAGCAGGTGTTCGTATGTAACTCAAGGCGGTACGTTGTACATCTTGACCCTATAGATTCCTGAGTTCTATTGGAAATAAATGTGTCCCGATGAATAATCCAGAGCACAGTTATATCTTTGAAGGAGGTCTCTGCCAATCACAAAATCATGTCGCCGGTGTTGATATAATTGCATGTCAGTCATAGTTATGTAATCGTCAGATCTGGCCATGTATATTCTCACTGCAGAGGGAATATCTTATAAGCCCAATTTTTAATGCATACAAGATTTCGAAATGTAACATTCAGAGACTCCGGTATCCACGTTCATTGATATCCTGCCACTTTTCAGATTTTCTGTTTTGTATGCATATAACTTGTATCGCATTGGTTCTCTTTTCTTGGAAATTGTATCTGGATGTTTGAAATGGAGGCTGGAACTAGTCTTATCGAAGGTCTGAATTACACGGTAACGGCTCATTGTTTTCAAGCCCAGGGTAAAATCTGAAAATTGATCATCCTGCGTTGCAGGGAAAACGCTGATATCAGAATACAGTGTTCTGTTTATACTTGGCAATTCTATCCCGATGTTTTTCAAATTTCCCGTCTTAACGTGTAAAACTCCATCAAAGATCAAAAGTTTTCTGTCAGTATACGACGTTATTTGGTCAAGGAGACGTAAACGGCAGGCCATTCTTTGAGTCATTGAACAATTATAGGTACCACAGTCAGTGTAGATCCAACAGGAGCGACCATGAACGAATGCGGGCACCAAGCAACTGCTCCTCAATTTAACTGCAGGGAGTTTGGTGAACTTGGGATATGCACAACGCACAGATGACTTAAAAAACAGGGATGGTATATGTATTCCCCCATTAAACATCAGCGGATTAATGCCTTTTGTCATTTTCATTCGTGACACGTTGCTGCAGTTGGCAAACTTGCGATCCTGTGATGATTTAGCATTGATCATAATACGTTTGACTCGAAGCCTTTCGCTACGGCGAGGTGGTGTCTTGCAGCCTTTGTTCATCTTGGGATTGATCCTTCTTATCTGCTTGGGCCGTATCTTTTCCCTATGGTTAGACGGTGTCACCTAGACCTTCCTCAAGTTAGGCTTGATATCTCTCCTTTCCCCGGCTCGTAGTCCCTTACTATGGTGAGACGGTGCCTTACGGCTCCCCAATGGATCAGACTTTATTCCAGTCTTCCTGTTTCGTAGTCTCTCAGAACGGCGACACGGTGTTGCATAGCCCACGAATAAATCAGAAACCACTTTTTTATACTTAGCTCGTAGTCTCTCGCTACGACGGAATGATATGGTGCGGTCTTCCATGAATCCAAAATTGATCACTTCATAAGCTTGTCGAAAAAATAATCTCATTTTCTATCACTGCTAGATGATTGTGCGTTCCTCTTAACCAAGGATTTATCCTTCGTTTCCTCGTTAAGTCGATTATACACAATAAGCCCACACATGATGCTGAATATTTAGTAAAGCTGTTTCGTCGTCTACAGGGAGTACGTGAAGGCGTATTGCTGGTGGCTACAGGGAGGGAGTTCGTGAAGGCGTATTGCTGGAGGCTATTGTGAAATACTGCTTTAAAGTACAGTGGAGACGTCATTACCAAAGGTATTGTGATTTTGTTTCAGTGTAATAGAGACGTGATTTGAATTGTGATTAGGAGACATTAAAAATGAACGTGTAGTAAAGGTGGCTTCTAACCTGATTAGTATTTTTTTTTTTTTTTTTACGTTGGAGGCTCCAGTCTCGGACAAAAGCCCACATCAAATTCAGCCCTTAACTGGAATATAGAGAGGTTAATGAAAGGGAAAAGGTAGAGACAAGGGAGAGTATATACGAATTTTGGAGGAAATGAGAAACCTGTCGTTTGAAATGTACTAGGTCATAGTTATTAGGAAAGATGTGAAAGGTTAGAGAGTTCTAAATCTTCGAGGTTTAAGAAAAGAAACAAAGGCCGATGGTGTCGAAGGTGTGCAGTGAAGATGAGACTGGAGCGAAAATGGTTTATGAATTGCTTTTGTGTCGATGGTGTAGGATGATGCGTTTGTCGAAGGTGAAGAGAACTCATTGGGAAAGATATGAAAGGGATAAGAGTTCTAAACCTTCGAGGTTTAAGAAAAGAAACATCAAGGGCTGATGGTGTCGAGGGTGTGTAGTGAAGATGAGACTGGAGTGAAATGGCTTGCGAATTGCTTTTGTGTCGATGATGTAGGATGATGCGTTTGTCGAAAGTGAAGAGAACTCGGATTTGATGAAGTGAACGAAAGATAAGTTTGATGGTGATGTTTCCTTTCGTCGTGAAGATAGTTTTACTCCAGGGCTCCTCTTGCTCCAAACTTGCGCTACTCACAGTGGACGTGACAGCAGATGAAGTAAGTACCTTGGTAGCTGAAGGAAGCCATAGGATGAGTGAAGCGGGCTAAGGTACTACTGGGTGCGGCGAGGAGAAAGTAGCAAGATGGGCCATTGTCTGTGAGAGCAAAGGTGGGTATGTTAGATGGTGTGGTAGTCCCAGAAGGCGATATATGGATGCCAGGTGTGGGCCTTGTATGGAAAAGTATGAAAAGACGAATGTGTTGGGAACGAAATGTTTAATGACAGTAATTATGGGATGTGAGGAGGGTTGATCGAATGAGAAATTGATAGAGTAAGTGAGAGGTGTGGAGGTAAGAGAGAGTTGATGTGAGTGCGTTTAAATGATTCGGACGTGGACAGGATGAGTGAAGAGAGGCTGACAAAGCGGATATACGTGTCGGAAATGGAGAGAAGCAGCAGAAAAGGGAAGCCGAGGAGGATGTGGAGAGATGAGGTGAAAGATACTCTGAATGGCTGGAGCCTGAGCGCACAGGAGGATGTGAGGTGTGCATGGGATAGAGTCAATTGGAGCGTTGCGATGTACAGGGGAAAACAAGCCATCATTGGACTTATCTATGGCATTTGGAGTGGTTAGGGGAAACCACGGAGAGATTTTGTGGGGCTTGATGCATTATATACGATAGCTCAAGTGAATGTGAGCGAATCAAGCTGCTTTTCGTCTACATGCGGGGGAGACGGCAAATATATCCGTGTTAGCGAGGTAGCGCTAGGAGCAAACGACTAGGCCTTACAAGAAAAACTGACGAGGCTGTTTCCACGTTGGACATACGTATGCCGCATTCTTTCTCCCTTCCCTAGGGATATTTATATAGGGTTGTACGGGACAGGAGAACCTAGAAATTGTGTAGAGGGAGTTTGGTGTTGTGATTAGATATAGAGTAGTTGAAGGGATCGTGGTTGGTGAACCTGGCGTTTATGTGGGCGGAGGTTAGAGCTTTAAGGTTGTGGTGAGAACTTTGCTTGGCAGTTTTATGTCTTTTCAAGGTGTGACTAATGGCCCAGACCACCAGCACTCCGGTAACTTTATGGTTTGAGGTTTTTCCTGTAGTTTCAAACTGTGAGATGTGGTGGCTCCTCTCCTACCGGCAGTCCGGCTAGAGCTTGGGGTGAAGCAGGACCGTTATGACAGTCAGTTCCGTCGGTTAGGCTGACTCTCACCCACCCTACTTCACCTGTTGATTGTATCATTGGTTAGTTTAGATTCTCGAGCACGACGGTACGACCCTTGAGCACGACTGTATGCCCATCCGACCTCTTGTGTTGTACCATCGTGCTCCAGGGTAGTGTCGTCTTGCTAAAGGAGCTTTTGTAACTCGTCGACTTGTCTTTATCCTAGCAATATCTACCCGTCAGCAGGCTAGCTGTCCCGTGTTATGGAGGAAGAGAAGCCAGGTGCTCAGCGCGGCTACCGTGGGCGGTCGGTAACCTGTACCACTTCCTCTCTCTGCTTTGGTCTCGTCTTAGACGGACCGTCCGCTACGCCTGTGGCCTCAGTCGCATGGGGGGTCGGTCACTGCTCTGACTGCCGTAGCTTGTGCAACCTTGATTAACCGTTGCGACGTTCAGGCCTAAACTACGTCGTTTGAATCACCTTGTCACAGGTAATAGGATCGTTTTCACAAACGGTGAGGTTACGACACGACTAGTACCTTCACAGCAGGACCTCATCCTGTTAGCATTCCCAGTTCATCTGGCATAAACAATGACGCCCTGCACTTCATGCAGTGGAAGATGGGCCATCATGATAAAGAACCCGCGCCAGGCAGAGTCCCGGTAAAGTTGACGACAACAACAAATACCGCTCGCTTTAAAACTGCCATGTCCAGCAGACTCCTCAGTCGACTTGTGGTTCGTAGGCTTCAGAGCGTCGATGAAAGCTTTTTCTTTTTTTTTTTTTTTTTAGAGACTCGGGACTCTTTGTTACACAAAGAGATGCTGATAACGCAGCCTCTCGTGAACTCAGGCAACTGATTAGACTTTATCTTATGCATGAATTAGTACACAAAGAGATGCTGATAACGCAGCCTCTCGTGAACTCAGGCATCTGATTAGACTTTATCTTATGCATGAATTAGTTATCGTCCCCGTACTGGGCTTCTGGTGTTTCGTTATTGTAAACCTTAGATCTGTCTAATCTTTTCAGAGAACCGAAAATACATACATCCTGTATTTGCATGATCGACTTTGTCTTATTTATTGGCGAACATATTCAAGGGGTCATACGATAACGATGCATCTTTCCGGTGTGCCAACACAAGTGTAATAACTAGCGAGAGACATGAGAGGGGGAGCGTGGCACACCTGTCCCCCCACAACAGCAGCAGCAACAGTTATCACCTGTAGTCAGCAGCCACGACACCTGTCCTCCACACTCAAACACTCGGAGCTAACCAGGAACTGCTACCATTGTTACATCATCCACCTGTGTCGTCTTGACTCACCAGGCAAGGCCAGGAATTACCATGGACACAAGGTAGAGGTTAGAGAGATAGGTCGTAGGGCTAGACCGACCACCTAACCCTATCCTTCAACCTTCTCCCCCACTAGGAAGTGCTTCTTTGAACTTGGTCTACGCACTCTAAAAATCACAAAGAACTGTCAGAGACGGTCCAGAGACGGGCAAGTACGGTGACTTCGGAATCAAGAAAGCTGAACTTCATTGAGGGGGTTAAAGACCATAAGTATGCCCTACATGGAAGTAAGTGAGAGCACTGGGTGACTTGATCACAACCTTCAAGTTTTTAATCCAGCTTGATGATATCGACAGTGAACGAAAAATACAAAGACAAAGCAACCACTGGCCATGATATAGAAACTTAAGTGAGAAGTTTTTAAAAAAGATACAAACAAGTATTGTCATGGTACGAATGGGAAAAAAATGAGTACGAATACAGACAGTATGCAAAAGTTTAGAAAGTTATATGATAGTCGAGAAAATTCAAGATATGGGGCCCTAAGAATAGAAAACTCCCTCCCCGTACAGTACAGATAGGTAACGAGAAAATTACGCACACACACATACAGACACAGACAAGTACATACACATGCACACGAATCTAAGATAACACATATACACATATATACAATCATGAATGTCCATATACAGACACACGTGCAAATTAGACATACACAGAAATGCATCTTCACATACACAGACATACATGCATATATGTGTCCCTTACACATACACAGACATACATGCACATATGTGTCCCTAGATGAACACACATATACTCACACACTCGGGCCTCCATAGTATAGTGATTAGCGCTACTGACCATGAGTCACCACAGACCCGCATGAGCTCGAATCCGAGCGCGACAGTCGGCCCATACCCAACTTAGGTGTTCATTTTCCCCTTGGGGTTGGTCGATAAATGGGTACCGGTAATAGGCTGCTGTGTGTGTGTGTGTGTGTGTGTGTGTATACGTAGTAGTAAAAACATGGTACTTACATCCAAGGATAAGAGATGGGCAACACAAGTGTAGAACTCTCTTCTCGTAACACAGAAGTTGCAATAAAACACACACACA
>JAUUDZ010077708.1:0-20274 GCA_032361705.1 Panulirus versicolor
CATAGTAAGGCGCGAAAGTGAGAAAATCATTTTCGCACATGAAAAAAAAAATCTTTCATTGTACACCTACCTATACATACACACGTCAGTCTTTTTTTCCATATGAAGCTATCCCTTCCCCTGCCCCACCTATTCTTCCTCTCCTTTAACCCGCTTGTTAAAACCAGGAGAGAGAAAAAAAAATGAAATGGAAGTATTTAATGAAGGTCTTGAATAACTGGGATTAAGCTAAAAAAATTTGGCCGTAGAGAAGGTGTTAGGGAGGTATTAGTATGTAAATAGCGCTGCGTACACTGTTGGTAAGAGGGTATCGTCTGAACCAAAGACACTTTCCGACGTAATTTGTAGGAATTTATGAAGAAAATTTCCTAACCCCTCCTTAGCCGCGAACCCACGATCTCTCTCTCTCTCTCTCTCTCTCTCTATCTATCTATCTATATCTATATCTATCTATCTATCTACTCTACAGGATTCATTTTGTCCACTGTTCTCGTGAGCTATCTGCATGCATTCCTGCCCTCAGGGCTTGGATCCGAGGCACGTTACCTGGCTGCTGCTTCCCACACTTTGTGGGAAGGTCGACCACCCGGGAAATCATCATCTTCGTTATATCTCTTCCCTCGACAGTTATGCTGTGGAAAATCTCCTCCTCCTCATGTCCTTCCTTCGTTCTATCATCTACCTACCTTTAAGAGTCAGGTGTACCAACACCTGCCGAGCCCTAATTAACTTCTGCATTTTTTTTTCTCTCACTTTATTCCCTTCACTCGGGGTGGCCTTTGATTGGGGCGTGGTATGCCTTTGCCATGCCGGCCAGCACAACAAAATGAAATCGACCTCCCGCCCTTGTGTTCACTGCAGTGTTTGTTCCTCTTCTGTGTCCAGCAAAACAAACTAAATGTACCAAGTTAACAAAAAACCTCACTCAAAAAAAAAAGGGTTCATCTCTCTATCTACATCACCGTTAACAGTTACCACCATCACTGACTCCTCCCCGTATCGTTATTTACGTCAGGACTGTCACTATTTCCAATCTCTACACAATCCTCTATGATGGCTTGCTATCTATTTTCTACCATTACTTAAATCTTCATCTACGACCGACAAAAGGTAATTATCTATCGAGACTCTTTTGTCCTGTTCACCGTTCGGGATATCACAAAATGATATGGACACTATTGGCATACGTATCTCACAAGAAATTATCAGAAGCATTTTACATACTCTTGTTTTCTCCCGGTGGAATGGATGTTAGAGGAAGGTGATCAAAATAAAGTCTACGGGTTGTACATGAACACTTGGTGATACCTTATGAGTCCGTAGAAGACACATGTGCTCTTAAACTGGGCCGAGTAAGTCATGAAACTTATTGACGTTTGAGAATTACCAAGTAAAGCACACAGGCCAATGGCTAATGAACGGACATAAACTTAAAGGCGAGTTAATTATCAAGAGCGAACTGCCGGCGCATTTCATCTTTTTCCCGGAGTCTTAACTTCGTTTCTTATAGAGTCGTTTTTGAATGTCCGCGCCTCATTATCTTAATTACTACACTAACAACAGAAACAAAATAATGTTTGTTAAAACGGTCCCAAGTTTTGAATCATTACTGACAAAACAACGTTTTTTAACAATTTTTGATTTTACAGTAGAAAATATTATATGGGTTCATCAGCAGTGGTTTCCTTCCATACTGATTCTGAAAGCTAATAAACAAAAAATCTGATCGCTTGACTTCCGTAATAACAGTTGAAAATTGGCATTAACAATCGTGTGCTTAAGGCAAGCTCAGTTTCCTCATCCATGACACACGATTCATATTCTACCTATGGTCTTGGGTAACTCACGGCTCCCCTCCGTACACAGGAGAACGTACTCCGTTCCTGATGTGTCACAAACAGGTGGTCTTTCAATCTCACAGAGACATCTTGCGTGGCGTTCCCTAGTACACCAGGATTCTTCCTTCCCTGACTGACCCTTCATTTGTTCTCACACTCACTAACTGAATTCGAATCACATACCATGAACGTCCTTACAATACACTGCAAAAACGTCTTGAGATAATGTTCTACATACAGAGCTTTCAGATAGATCGTACATAACTGGATATTCTGTCCACACGGACACTACTACGTTGAACCTTGTCGCTGAAGCCCCACTAAGACTTAACCATATCCTATTGTTATGGCTTATGTTCGAGTAGATAAATTGCAAATGTCACTGTTCTAGCTCACGAGCAGTCCACACATAAGGTGGAATCTCCTTAAAGAAAATAGTACATGATTTATTTTCCTCTTCATGCCCAAGAGAATCCAAACCTTCCTAGATGATTCGATCCTACTGATGGAGGAAAAACGATATGTAGAGCACAGCATCGGATCAAGAGCAGCATGAACACTATTCGATCTATAGAAGATAACGTCTCAGTCACAGAGATCCATCATACACCACAGACTCACACCTGGTTCGCAACCAGTCCACACGACAATTTCAAGAACACTACGTCGATATCTGAGCTGAACTCTGCGTTCATCAAGTACATCCACACAAAGCCGTTATCATCTTTCATCACGACATGAATCGCTGTCTTATCATATTCTTTCTTAACCGTCACTTCCCCAACATTAAAACGGGCATTTATTCTTCCTTATTACATTACACTTGTCCACACCTCCTCATAAAATCTATGATACTTGTAATAAACGATCCGGGTGACCGAGAGTATATTTGCACAATATCGTCAAAAGTTTCGATAGTTTCGAAGGACATTTTTCATGAAAATTTATCCGACGCTCCCAAGCTAAGGTGGGAAATGGTAAACAGTCGTGAAATACGGTGGGACGATTCACTGTCTCAAATTATAAACGCCTCGTTCAAGAGATTTAATCTGCAAGTGGTAATCAAAAGAAAAGTAAAATTGCAAATTACTACTACTTGATAGTCAAGTAACTGACTTAGCAACCCATTTGTACTTATAGAAATAAGGTAACTCACCTGATGTTGCCATTGCACCGAGTTGTCCTTTATGGTGTGCTTTTTTGTGGCCAATTCGTTATCTTTATCATCAATATTATCATTATTGTTATCATTATCATTATTATTATTATCATTATCATCACCATTACCATAATGATCATTATCTTTAGTGTTATCATCATTAAGGTGTCCTCATCCAATGTATCACCAACGATGAAATACCGACACAAATGCATTTCAGTGAGAGTAATTAGAGGGACATAATCGAGCAGCATTAGATTATAAACAGTTAGCGGCACATGTTACCAACCTTCCGGCAAATTGCTATATCAACAGCAGCTTCTGTCATTACTCATCAGTTATGCCAATAATATAAACTTAGAAAAAAATATAAAGAAGAACTGTCGTAAAGAAATCAGAGAAATAATTGTTACTCGAGATAATCACATGAAATAATTCATTTCCACGTTAACTGATATTTTTTCCACAGAATAGAAAGAAAAGAAAAATAGGGTGGGGGGGAAATGAAAATGGCATGTGAAAATGTTGAGGAAAATGTGGATGGATGTTAATCGCAGCTTCAGCCAGAACCTGTCTTGTCTGAGAGAGCAAATGTTTACAATGAGGGAGGTAAAACAGTCCACGTTAAACGTTCCATTAAACGAGAGAGTTACTAAAACAAAAATCCGTTCTGGAAAGTGGATTTACGGCTGATATTGTTGAAAAATCTCTAATATTTCAGTCAATCTAAAAGCACTCTATAACTTTTTGAGTATTCCAGGTTCATTCTCAGATACTACTGGTTTATTCTACACGTATATTTCAATTATCATAATCCATCCATGGCAAAAATAAAAAAGACTATAAGAATCATAAAGATCATGATAAAAGTGGAAAACAGCAAAAACAATAATATAGTAATATGAATAGAGAATGGATATGAGCGAATGCGGCCCTTCTTCAATATGAAGTTAAAACCACATTTCCCACTTCGCGAGGGAGCGTAAAGAACAAACAAATAAATCGTTTCATTTGCAAACTTCAAGTCTCTAGCCACCTCATCAGAGTCTACCATTCACAGCCAAGCCTCTCCAACTATTACATAGTTTACATGAATCGCTTTATATGCCTTGGTTCCGTCCATGAATACCATGTAACTCCAGTTCCTCCTACGCTACACATCCTTTACCACTGCTGAATGCTGAAGTCCCAGTACCAAAACGCTTCCTTTACTCCATCCTTCTTTTCTTCGGTCTCCCTCTCCAACTTCGCTCCCACGATTTCGACACATATATCTTCAAAGTCAATCTCTCTTCACTCATCCTCTCCGTATGTCCAAACAATTTTAGTGCCTCACGTACTAAGCTCACCATCACACCTCTTTCTGAATTTTTCACAGAATCAACCCGCATCACATTTCCAGCAACGCCATTTCCTTTTCGTTTGAGGACCAAGATTCGCATCCATACGGCACTGTTGGGCCTACCTTGCCTATACACATACCCATCTTTGCTCTCAGAAATAGTCCTTTCTTCCAGACACTCGTCAACTCGGACAGAAGCTTAAACCCCCCTTCTACACTGTGATACTTCACCATGAGTGCGATGTCCACTGCCACGCACTTAAAGCACTTCTCTTATCCAAGCGTTCCCTATTCAAATGTACATTTAACCCGTCCTGTCTCTCCATCCTTATCCTAAGCTGCACCTCAATACCTTGCCTTATATCTTACATCAACTTTCAACTCCCTTCTTCACATATTCTCTTGAAGTCCCTCACTAGTTACCAGAGCTAGGGAGGGTACCATCTGTAAACAGTAAATGATTTATCTTCCACATCCCTTCCCCCCATACACACACCACTAAGACCCTTCATTTACCTTCCCTTCCGCTTACCCAAAAACAGATCAAACAGCCTTCATAACATCACACATCCTTAACGCAGACCCACATTTGAAATTCCTTTAACACGATGATGTGATGGATAGGTGAAGGTAAGTATTCTGACACAAGGCACTGACCATGACCTACCGTAAAGCAATGTTAAAACAAATTACAGTCTTTCAAGTGTGACAGAGAATGTGGAAAGGATTAGATCAACTGTGTACAAGACTATGATCATTTTACAAGTACTTTCGCGATAAAGTGACGTCATATTCCAAACTGTGCCTCCTGGCGACCAGGTATCATATATACGCACTTAGTAAAAGTTGTGGGTCTTTAAATCTGCAGTGAGAAGGAAAATGACATTGCACACATGTAACAAATTTCCAGACTGGATAATTACTCGAAAACTCAAAACTATACTTCACCTTATGCGCATGGGGATAAGAACCCAGAAAGCCAATGTTCCAAACTAACGAAATATAACTTCAAAAACTGGGTATAACCCGAAAATTTCCCGGTTCAGGTTTACCCAATGTTTCCAGTATACATATTATATACTAAATGTGATTATTTCTTGATGTAAAAGCTTCCAGTTACAGACACGTCTCCCTCGAGGCCAAACAATGAGCAAAAGAAAGGTCGGGCATGAAAAGCGAGATAAGAATGACACAAACTAAGAACGGGACCGAAAAGATAAAAGATAAAGAAATGAGAGATGATACTGTATGGTTTTTGGCAAGGAAAATATGTTATGAAACCAGGTGGCATAGTTTTGATAGGACTAGGTCGATCAGTAATCTCGACACTTCAATATTCTTTACTTAGTAGTAGTGTTTCCCCGGGAGGCTATTGTCTACAACCTGCTTGCATGGAGGGTGTATGGTAGTTCCAAGCACCACTTCTTCACTCCTAAGTCAGGAGGGTAGTACTTCCCTGGGTGCTAGCGTCTCCAACCTCCTGACGCTGAGTGGTGGACGATGGTTCCAGGTATCACGTTTCAGTATTCCGAAGTCAGAATGGTTGTACTAGCCTGGTCTGTTGCTGTTTACATCCTTCTAATTACGCAAGTCAAAGTGAACACTGTTTCGTTTTCAGAGCCAATTTCGAAGACCATTTTAGGCAGTAGTATGATGTAGTATACATCTAAAATGAAAGTGAATACGTTCGTGATATAACACAATTTCAGCCGATTTCTTTTTTCTTCATGTGGTCATCGGCGGTGAACGCATAAACATACATATATACTACACAAGAATGAATATTCCTATAACGATATCCCAAAAACAAATCCGTTTTCAAAGACAATGTAATTCAAGATAATGTCACTTTAGGATATACAAGCTGAAAAGGATTGTTAAAACGTTAGGTTTGCAAGATCTTATCCTTAATTTGTTGACATCAGAACTCCAACAAACCGGTATTAAAAGTTTAAATGTAAGGGAAAATGAACAGATGACCGTCATTGAAGTCTGAGAACGCATTCCAAACTCTGAATGAGCTTATTAAGTCTTATACAAACGGGGAAATGAAGCTATCAATGGGAATTTGAGGGCAAAGTGCCTAATGTACTGCATACGCCTACTGCATATTCATATGATATACACCACGACTTTAGGTGTAGTTTGCAGTAACAAAACGCTATAAATGATCCGCGATTAAACAGAAGAAAAATCATGGAACTTACACCAGTTAATCATAGCATAAACACGCACGCAGGAACTATATAATAGGCTCAAAAGTTTAACAAAGCGCAAATGTTTGAGGCAAACGAGGATAATGACGGCAATTCTCAAGACACAGTTCCCAAGACGACAGTCAAGTCCGGGAGCTTTTCATGTCACTGACCTCAAGATGGATGAACGGAAAAATTACAGTCACATCCAAATGTCAGAACTGGTTCAGATCTAAGACAAAATATACAAACTTTTTCAGGGAGTAAATGTTCATAATACTTCACCATGTCATTCACTCTCGGGACAAGGGAAAATAATGAGCTTATAATAACTTACAAGGGATTCATCCTAGATCATTAAACTTTTCATGAAAGAAAACGCCACTGTTGGCGGTATAATGAAACACCTGAAGATGTAAAACGAAAAGGACTGTGAAAAACAGACTACTGAATCATGAATCTCTCTCTTCAAGGTATGTAAAGCCAGTAGAGGAATAAAGGCACCTGGAGCCGACAATACATTTCTCTGGCCAAATACAGGGTTGTTCAGGGCCGGCCGAGACATCTGGACCGAGACTGAGGCTTTTAGAGTTAGTGAACGAGACTTCCCGAATCCATGAACGACACGAATAATGACACTTGCAAGATCATGATCCGAGACTTTCTTAGCGTTACGCTCGGAACTTTGAGGACCGAACATAAGTAGATTTTCTAAGTCTGAGTTTTTCTAAGTCTGAGTACAAGACTTTCGTGGCCAAGGAAAGAAATAATCAAAGTCTGGAAGGAGACTTTACGAGATATATGCGCCGCCCGACAGTCACAACGCTCCAGGTGTGAGATCTGTAACCAAGAGCAAGAAAGGTATTAACAAAGGGTAAGACAAAACTTGACCAAGAATAGAAGCATATTGCCGTATTTAAGAAACCATCAGAAAACAAGATCCATCCGAGAAAGGAGAACAAAAGCACTCCTTCAGCAGTTGATGAAAAGGTCTTCTTTGATCCGGAACAACTCGCTTCTGAAGCTTGCCACGTCTGTCCCCCGGGGGCAACACTGTGCCTGTGTAAAGCAAAAAAAGAAAAAAATGGATTTTAACTCGAGTGTGACAGTATGACCCTTGAGTAAGGCGTTACGACTGTAAAGCACGACTGATGTGACCTTTGAGCACGACGGTACGACCCTTAAGCACGACCGATACGACTCTTAAGCACAGCGGTACGACCCCTGAGCATGACGGTACGACCCTTAACCACGACTGATACGACTCTTGAGAACGAAGGTACGACTCATAAGCACGACCGATACGACTCGTAACCACGACAGTAAGACACTTGAGCACGACAGTGTGACACTTTGGTCTGACAGCCTTTTATCTGACATGACCACGTAAAGAGCAGGTCAAAGGTCACGCATCATACCCAAAGGAGCTTAACCAATAAAGACGGAATTTTGGGACAAGAAGTGGCGCTCTGAAGGCTGTGTAAAAGATAATTTTAAAGATATGAACACTCTAATATGCAAAACATATTCATCAAATATCTATTGAAGTAGCAATGAATACAGAGGTCACACTGACTCGAAAACAAAGCCAGCGAGAATATTAAATAAAGGGAGAAAGAAAGAGAGAGACAGACAAAAGAAATATCATATTCAATATATCATTTAAATAAAAGGGAGAAAGAAAGAGAAAGAGAGAGAGACAAAAGAAATATCATATTCAATCTATCATTATGATATATTCATCACACATCTGTTACCGATTGTGTTGTTCAATTATGTATGACACACCGGTCCAGCGAACAGTTTCTCTTTGAAAATCGAAAAGAGAAAAAAGGGGATCTCATCCAACACTTTTTCCTCAACTTCACGCTGACTATTCTATAATAAATGCATAAAACGGATTATGAATGATACTGTATTCTAATATTTTTGCATTGAATATTCATGCAGTAATTTATTGGTCGCGGGCATAGCCGGTGTATTTTCGAGACATAAAATATTTTCTCTCATAATCTAAACTTTACAGAGTATGCAATTACTTAACATGTTAAGAGAAAATCTGGTGTTAAGTTAATAGCCTGCATTATCAGCAAGACTCATAGGTCTTGGCTAACTAGTTTCCTGGTGCACTGCGGGTGGCTGGCCAGAACACAGAGCACGGGAGGCCCTGGCTGCCTGATGCAAGGCGGGTGGGTGACCAGAACACAGAGCACGGCCAACTCACTCAAGGCCCTAACGCTCTGACGCACCATGGGGCTCCCGTGAGACCCAAGCTCTCTACTGCATCAGGTATTGTCAGAACACAAAGCACGGGTTCTCCAGTTGAGGCCCAGGCACCTTCATGCACCATGTTTGTTCAAAATAAAGAGCACGGGAGGCTCCTGTGAGGCCTTAGCTCTCTGTTGTATCACGGGTTACCGGACAGAACACAGAGCACCAGAGGCCCACATTCAAGCCCTACCTCCCTGATGCACCAAGGGTGGCTGGCCTGACCACACAGCACCAGGACGCTCATTTGCCCACCTTACGCCTCAGTGCCGACCTAGGGAGCAATAACAGCACAGGGCTAACAGAGCGGCATTACGGCAACATTGAGATCACATATATAATCATCAATACGTCATCGTAGCTCGCTACGATAACCTATACAGCTGTCAACATTAATTCAAACAATCACACCCTTTAAGTCATTATCTGTAAAATGTAGAGCTTCACAAATTTATGAACATCGTCAACGCAAATCATTATCTTTCATGTATTTTCTTTTGAAGTCAGTCTCTCCCCCGTCTGTCCTTCCTGAAGTTAATGAGTGGTGTTACACACTAATTATAAGACCCTTGCACAGCTAATGTACTCATACCTCAGGTGTAGCATTATTTCGATGATGATGTTTCCCTTAGTCACTATCATTCACCATTAACCACTCGACCACGATGCTACGAACCTTTAGTTGGGACGACGTGAACTTTGACCTAAACTTCGAGGGCAAGAAGGTCAAAGGTCATGATGCCACACCCATAGGTCGACTTGTAGGGACTTGTCCTGTCCTGCTCATGGTAGAGTACCTCCGTGCTCAAGGGCTTCACTGTGGTGCTCCATTAGTACCGCCAATTGTACACGCTGCTTCATTTTCTCAGAGAAGTATTGACCCACCAGTATGTAGACAATATCGTTGCTTGTGATCACAGTTTCCTGTTTGTATTATCGTCATGTTTAATCTACTTGTCGGCACTCAGGCTGTAATGAACGTCTTAATTTACTATTACAGCAGCCAGTCGTCAATTATTTCATTTCGATTGCGGAACAAGGCCAAACATTGTGTGTTCATCCTTGCAGTTTATTGGCAATCCATAGTGTACTGGGCTCTGTGTGTTTACCGGAGTCCATGTATGTGTAAAAGAGATGGTAAAACATTCATATGCGGATGGACACCTTTACCTTGCTGCCCAAAGGATGCTTTCCATGGGGCTCCGACAGCGCTCAAGAAGTCGACCACGTCTCCGGGGTGGGACCACCCGGTCAGGAAGTGTTGTTTAGTTCCATGTGGTGTTTGTTGGGTGAGCACAGGATAAATGAGGAGTAAGTGTTCGAGGTCTTCAGTGAGGAAGTTGCATTATGGTTATAAGGGGTCTGGAGGTAGGCTGAACTGATGTTAGTAGTGTTGGAGAGATAGGTGGTGTTCAGAACGTAGACGAGATAAGATTACTAGTACATGTCTCGGGAAAGTAGTTTCAGATGAGTGTAAGTTTGGTGGGGTTATATTCAAGACCAGTACGGGAAAGTGCTAGTTTAATACCTGTGTGGTCATTCTCGTCTGTATAGGTACTGTCAGTAGAGTTTGTTGTGGAAGGGAAAGTTGGTTTGAATGGTGAGGATCTAGCACCGAAGCGGAGAACTGAATGTTGAACATATTAAAGTGAGATTTTATTGGAAGTATTTTTTCTTTGATGTGCAGACACTGAATATTTTTTGGTTGCTATGCAACCGTTGATTGTTCAGAGTGCTATGGTTTTATTCAGGAAAGGTGTGGACGACCAGGCAGGAGTAGTTTAGGGAGCAGAGTATGATATGTTTATGACAGACTTTCTTGTCCAAATTTGATACCAGGAAGTGTTCTGAGGGCGTTTAGTTTGTTTATGGCCTCCGTGTTGATATTTGTGGTCTGGGGAGAGACTCATTAGTGTGTCGCTGTAATGCTCTGAGAGAGAGAGAGAGAGAGAGAGAGAGAGAGAGAGAGAGTGTGTGTGTGTGATGATACCTTTCTGCAATACAGGGAGAGCGCTTTACAGTCGTGAGACTTACTTTGTATCCTTTCTTGTCTATCAATATCAAGTTCTTAACGTTCTCTGCATCCGTTATTTTCTCCACGCAGCTTGTTCCGTTTTCCCACCCGCTCTAATATTGACTAAGTACTCCTTCACATTCCCTCTGACTCAATCCATACTTTTATATTTTTTGTGTCATCCCGTTCACCAGCGTCAACCTGCTTCAAAAGCCTTATGAGTATCAGGTATGTCAAGTCAATTTGGAACTTGCAAGTTTTACCTTCCCGAGCTTCCTTCCCTCTTAATGTCTGGGTAGGTCTATGGTTATCATCCTCACCCTAGGAGATGAGCCACTTTACCTCAAGGAAAGCTGTTGTCCTCTATTGGATCTGTTTCTTCAAGCGGGTTGACCAACCTTGCGAGGCATACTCTAATCCAGAACTAGAAATTACGTGAATTATTTCCTGATTAGCTTACTTCTGGACTACAAGGCAATCTTGATTACCAGTGAATAATGTGCCTCATGTGCAATTCTCCCAACGCGATACGAATCTTCTAAAGTCAGGCTGGTTACTACTCAACCTCTAAGTCATTCTCATACATACGTTCCTTCTAGGTTTAACTCAGACTAAATGAAAGTCATACCCTGGCTTCATGTTAGTTTCCGATCTTCATTGCTGCGTTTGGCAGGTTTAAATCTCATTAGCTAACGAGCCGCCTATCTGAAGGCCCACTTCCTGAGTGCTTATTTTTCTCTTAAGATCAGTACCACCTGCAAACTTGTTTAGGTACTATTCGGGTCCCTCTAGCAAGATGAGGAATAGTTAAGGAACAGCTGTGGCTCCGAAGACCCTTGCGGACACCACTGGTTCCTCGAGGAAACCGGTTTGCAAAGATGGGATCTTTGTCGTGTCCTTTCCTTCCGATTATGTAGTTACGATATAATGAAGTACTAACATTTATTTTATCTTTTACACCTGTTGCCTGGTCTTTTAACCTTATATCTGTACCATTTCTATCATGTGTACACATACACACACACACACTGAAATATGTCAGCCTAAACCAGGTACAAATTTAGCGACCAGCCTTGAGAGGAGGATAACCCGGCTGGGAACAGCTGTGGGTAGAGTGTATCGCCCAGGATCCGTGATTATATCGTGGTCATCGCCGTTAACCATATCACCATGGAAGCCTGTGTGTGTGTGTGTGTGTGTGTGTGATTTATTCAAGTATTTTCTGTCCTTTATAGACTTTAAATGAGAGAATGAAAAGCAATTATCCAATTTAAGGGGCAAACAACGCAGAACGCTCAAACGCAGTCCTTTTTAAAACTTAATTGTGTTGATAATGAGTTTTGCTGTGTTCACAAGACTGTATGCTCAGAAATAAAGAAACTGCTTACAATGATTTCCCAGAATGAAAAAGGAAAGTTGATTCAGCGCCAGAACAAGAGTCTTACCGAGCGACATGGTCTGAGCCTTTCACTTCATCCACGCAAACTAGAAATGAATACACGTTGGGAAGACAGACTTGAAGAACAACTACAGTATGGGATTATACAACAGCGAAGAGAGGCACTTGCGAGAGAACCCTGCTAATTATGCCTTATCAAAGTACAAGACCAGTGAGAAAAAAACAGACCCCTGCTAATAATGCCTTACCAAAGCACAAGACCAGTGAGAGAAGAAACCAGCAGAGTTAATGTATATAGTGAGGTAGACACATAGAAAAAGGGGGAGAGGTTTCTTGCCTTCCATTAATATCCTCCATTAGCACTAAATAACATACTGAGAGATGGAAAAGGATGGAGAAACCTGCAGCCTCTACCGTTATACAATTCCACCCCGGGCAGATATAAAATGCTCATTTTGATGTGTGATCGTGTTTGCTTAAAGGATGAGGAAAACCCAGCACTTCCACAAGCAAGCATGCGATAAACAGACCAGTCGTGGGCTTGAAATATTTAGAACGCAACCACAATTATGAATTTATGCAAAAATACTTATAATTTAGGAAAAGGCATTTCACAACCACATTTCTATTTCCATTTTCAGATATACCAGCAGATTTGGGCCATCCTGTGGAGAACCACCACACCCTTCCTCACTACCACCCTCCAACCCTGGCCACCACATCCTCCTTCGCTACCACGAGCACTCCTTCCCTCCCTGGCTACCACACTCTCCTTCACCAACGACATACCCTCCCACCCTGGCCGCTACACCCTCCCTCACCACCACAGCACTCGCTCCCTCTCTGATTAACACGCCCTCCTTCACCAATGCCACGACATTCCACCCTGGCCACCACACCCTCCTTCTCCAGCACTACACCCTCCCTCCCTGACTACTACACCTTCTCACACCATCACCACGCCCTCCATCCTTGGCCACCACACCCTGGACTGCGGATGGGCTTGTTCAGTGGTTACAAGCCTCATCCTGCCATTCTCCTCCTAAATACTTCCCATATCGCCGGCACAGCCATCTAGCTCACCAATGATATATTTCACCCAAAATATTCCTTCTCGGCAGCCAAAAATCTCTAAATTTCTATCCTACCAAGAATCATTGGTAACTGTGAATGGGGGTTAGCTGTCGTGCCTCTGGCGATCTCATCGCCACGTCCACAAAGGACGGACGGACGGATAGGAACGCCTTGTTAAGGTAGAGATTTTTAGATTTCATCCTAAGGAAAATGTCGGATATTGCAATGACGTACAGGAGTGGACCCACAGGCTCTGACGAAAGACCATTGATATGAACTTTGTTAGTATCTTTAATTAAACCACTTTTGACATTTACGAAGGATAAACTCATTAATTTATCAAGACATCACGTCCACTATGAATGGATTAGTTCCTCCCACACCAAGAAGAACCAAGAATTAACAACACCAGCTACTGCCACCCTCCAGTCCAGTTGATACTCTCACACAGTCCCTCTGCCGCCCGGCCGATACCGCCACATTGTCCTCCTGCCGCCCGGCCGATAACGCCACACTGTCCCCCTGCCGCCCGGCCGATACCACCACACGCTCCCCCTCCCGCCCAGCCGATACCGCCACACTGTCCCCCTTTCCACTTGGCTGATCCCTCCCCACACTGTCCCCCTCCTACTCGGCTGATCCCTCTACACTGGACATATATTCTGACGTCAAGGGCGTGACCCCAGCGGTCTTTTTTTTTTTTTTTATCAGTGCAATTACCTGCCACTCCACCATTTCTTCACACTTTTCACTAACCGTTCAGTCACCCATACGATAAATCTCCTTGTGATATAAATAATTATGATCTGTGAGAAATCAAGTCCACCCAAAAACATATGAAAATACGGAAACGGTAATTCTAACACCGACTCGTGTACGTGGAAATGTAACAGCACATTAGCTCTCCTCCACTTAGACTGCCAAAAGTGTACCACTGCAAACCTCTCCAAAGTGTTTTACCTTAGACTTAACAGAATAAGAATGCTTTACCGTAGATGCTTTACCTAAGAACCCTTCACGTGGTTACTGTCTGTTGTGTTTCAAAAGTGACGAGATTCAGCACACGACTTTTACTGGTGTCTTTTTACACCCACTACATCCCAGTGTATCAAGTAAATCCATCGAGATGATTATATCCTCAAACTGCTAACTCAACGACGGGAGAATGAAAACAGTGCGGCCGCTCATGTATGGAGGCTCTTAGGGGCCTTCCTGACGGTGAATGAGCTGAGTGGATATATAGTTGTTAACGAGTGGGTCTTGCCAGGGGCTTGCGAGTGAGTTTTTGGGAGTGGCTTGAGGATTAGGTATCTTAATAGATTAGTAAGTAGGTAGCGAGGAAACTGATGGATGAGAGTAAGGTAACGGGTTGGAAAAAATAGTCTGAAAATGGGGGAAAATAACAATGGTGGTGGTGACGAGGGGAACGACGAATGAAGGTGATGAGAGATCACGTGAATTATGACGGACGCCTGAATTATGACAGACCAGGCTGATGGGCAATTGTTACGAGGGATGGTGAGTGGGGTTAGTAAGGAGAGGAATAAGCACGAATAATGTGAGAACTGTAGAGGGGTCGTGATAGTTGATGGGTGGGGACAACATGTTCATGAGCAGGGATTAGTAAGGTAGTTCCAGGGTAGGAAAGAGAAAGATGATGAGCCGGAGGTAGTAAGGTAGCAGATAAGTAAGAAGAAAGCTGATTAGCAGGGGTTGGTTAGGTAGTTGACGGGTGGGAAGGGAGTATGGTGATACGCAGGGGCTAGGAACGGGACAGAAAAGTGCCAATGAGAGGGTTGTGCATTGTGTTGGTGAAGCGGGTGATGAGTCAGGTTAATGAGGCAGCTAATAAGTGTTGCTACTGATGGGGAAGAGTGGGAGATGTAAGAAGGCTGATGAATGGAGGGAATGAGGGACTGATGAGAGGGGATAATGGGATGTGAAAAGGCTAATGAATGGAGGTAATGTGGGATTGATGAGTGGGGATAATGAATGTCCTTAATGACGAGGAAAGTAGTAGGGCGGTGATGGTAGGGAGGACACTGGGAGGGTGTGTGAAACTGTGTAGCGAAGACGGAGGTAGCTGTTGTGAGTGGGAGGGAGGGTGAACAACTAAGCACCTGATTGGTGAAGATGGTAATGGGGTATCGAGTGAAATGAATCGTTTGATAAGAAACAATGAGAGAGGTAAGTAGCTGGGACAGAGTAGGTATACATGCAGAGTTAGTCAAAGGCAAACTTCCTTCATAAACACTTTAATTAAGCAGCAGCAACAAGACAACTTAGCCATCTGCTTTTCTTCTCATCCCGCATTTGAACACGAACCACATCTGTCTAGATCAGACAAGTCTGATGAGGGCTACGAAGGTTTGAGGTAAGTGGAAGTACTGAAAGGTTAACAAAGCGAGGCTAATGAAGGGGCTAATGAGCAGGATCCGTGGGGGGTTCATGGAGGGACATGTTAATGATAAACTAATACTTCGTTAGCCATCAAGACAAACTGAAAAGGCACAATGTACGTACAATATAACCATGATATGCTGTTTCACATTGGACCCTTCAGGGGACCTTGGGTTTTTGTACACCACTTACTTTATGCAGAAATAGTACAATTAAAGTTAGAGTGTCCAGTACAATCTACACTCACCCTTGATAGTAGAGATATATCTGCTATTAAGGATGCCAGTGTCACGGCCTTATACAGCCTTATAAGATTACGTTAACAACAGAGGGTTAGGGCCTTCATGATTACTGGTTACCATGAATATTTGTGGCTGTGTAAGAAATATTTGCGATAATTGTGGATTATGGTCATATGACAATCTAATGTCAATGTTGAGGAAGTGATCCGTACATCAAAATAGTGTAACGGATCTACAGGGAGATGCAAGATATTAACACTTATTAATCAAGGTAACAAACAGTCAAGGAACAATGAGAGGGTTGTGAATTTCAGGTTAGCTATCGATCCGGCAGGCATCTTCTAAGGCTAAGTGACTGGGCAGATTGTTCCAGGGCTGAGGAGTGGAGAGCGAGGCTACGATGCGGTGGATCTCTTGGATGAGGGTCTTTGTACCAGGGACAGGTAATGCTCCTGAATATCTCATTTCATAACTGTGCCCTACTGTCTCCATCATTAAATTCAGATTGTGCAGCAAGGTGATCATCTTCAGAAAAAAAGGAAGATATGTGCTTGATTCAGAGAAATGAATTTCCACTGTCGATATGTGGGACCAGTACAAGCAAACGAAGGAACACAAGCATTTGGAATAATTCATCACTTGTGGGCCATAACATCAAGATGTAAGCTCCTGCGGTGTACACCAAACCTCAGTGTGCAGCGCAGTAAGCCGGGTGTGAACAGAGAAGCGAGGTGATATCATGGAACGCCTCGCTTGATGTACCAGAGTAAGTTAAAAGTCTAAGAAAAAAACGTACATCTTCTTGCCATCTGCTGGAAACTCAGGTACTGTTACTCTCCAGCTACGTGACTGCTTAATTTGCACCCAATGAATATGGTGTTAATGGCACCGTTTCTAGTCTCCGGTCTGCATAGCTAACTTAGGTGTCGGGTTAATGATCTGGCTTTCTACAGAATACCGATTGAGATATTGTTGCGAGAAAAAGAAAAACGAAAAGGTAGAAAAATCATTTATGGAGTGTGTTTACGTGTGATGACATTTGTGATGATGTGATCAAGTGTAGGGACTTGCACGACCATGGACAGAGAATTTGATATGGCCTGACTCGAGTACCTGGCACAAAGATAAGAATCATCAAAACACAAGGGGCGTCGTACGCACCCCTGAGGTAGTCAAGCAATTTCTCGAACCATCTAAATGAATATTCCTGAGAGATACGAACGGGTTCCGGCTTTCGGCGTAGTTGTCAAACCATGTCAGCTGTCCCCCGGGAATAACATGAAAACTTGTGAGGAGGAATATTATGATTAATGAGGTCAAATCCTCTCGAAACAGCAATGGATAATGACAAGGATGATCTCTCTTTCATTTTGTTCGTTGGGAAGGAAATCAGTAAAGTTGTGCAAAACCATCACAGCAGATTCTTTTTTCAATCCTATTTCCTGAAATCATTGCAATACTGGCATTGGATAAAGTTAGGAACTGCTTTGAAAATAACTGCATTAAGTTGGTAACACATTTTTTCCCTCCCAAGAACATCGTTTGAAGTAGGAAGCATTGGCCTAAGTCGATAGCATCCGCCAGCAGGGGACTTTAATGTTTATATATAGCAACCACTTTGGCAACCTTCCTATCAAGAAACATATATACCCTTTTTGTGGAGCTATTACAGAGGTGGGGGCTGGGGTAGGGTGCTACCACGTGTGCTGCCTTCTGAAGTAGGCGGCACGAGACACTATCACACCCTGGAGAGGTCTCCTCCAGAAATCTGAGGACGTCCCTGAATTGGCTCTCAGGGTAAAGCAAGATAACAAGGGATATTCTGGGCATAAGCTCACCAAAGCTCTCAGTGGCCTGTGGTGACTGCTCATCCAGGGTGCCAGTGACCTTCTCGTTCTCATCTGTAAATGATGTGGCAATTACGGTAAAGCTATGGATTTTCATACTATATAAGAGCACTCAGTGTGTGGGTTTTGATAATTATCATTCTTTCGTCACGATGGCCTATTGCTTCTCACACGAATTTCGGGTTATCTTTACAGGGGTTGATGAGAATGGATTGCTTCACGATTGGAGGCAAGAAGAGGTTACAAATGATAGCGAGGCACTGTTGGTAAGGGTAAAAACGGGGGAACAAGTGATAGCAGTGAAGTTCATGGATTGGGTTCGTTAGGCGGATGGTCAGGGTGAAAACTAAAGATGAAAGCAGTGAGTGAGTAGCAGTAGCGTGACTCAGGAGAGTGAATAACAGTAACGGTGGTGAGGAAAGAAGGTAATGAGGTGGTTGAGGAACAGAGCAGAAGAGGCAAATGAGCATAGGTGCAAAAGGGTGGTTGAGTGGTGGTAGGGCTGGCTGATGGATGGGACAGTAAGGTGGCCCATGAATGGAGTTAGGGAAGGGTGATGTGAAAATAGTAAGAGACCTAAGCAGAGGCAGTGACAAAGCTGACAAGTGAAAGCAGTGAGCAGAGTGGCGAGTTGCTGTAGTCAGGAGGTTCGCGAGCAGTGAATGAGTGACTGTGGCCATGATTCGGTACTGTGCAAGAAGGACTCATAAATGAAGTGTTCAACGAGCGAAGAACAGCGGAAGAAGAGAATAAGGATGTGAGGTGTGTAATCGATGAGGACCATGAGGGAAATGTGAACATGAGGGTGCTGTGTGACGGGAAGAAGCTATTGTGGGAAGATGGACACTCGCACATTTAGCTCGCTCTCTCCTCTCATCACCAGTATATGTTATCCAAGTCCCTCTCTCCCAGAGGATCTTTTCTCACCATCATCATCTTACGTATTGTCTCTGCCTTCACTTACTTATCTATCCCACCTCTTCCTCATCTCCCATTCCACATGACAGTCCCTCGTCCAATCGCCTCGCGTTCACACCCATTACTCAGTGTCAGGGATTTGTAGATCTCCCTTTACAAGTGGAAGCTGATACTCTGCGTTTTAACCAGGCTGCCTTTTTGCGCCTGGGTGCAGTAATTAGTGATTTCTTCTCAGCAGAACTACAAGGCACAGGAGAAGACGGCGTTAACGACGCGGGTGAAATACGAGTAGCGATTCCGTTCCGCCAAAAGATAAGCAAGACCAACACAGTCTGAATCATTAATGCACTCGGAAGACGGCGACGAAGCGAGACAACAAAAGCAGTCCAGAAAATATGAAGCGGTTTAGAGGAAGCAACATTGTCAGCCTCAGTACTTACCCAGCAGTAAGGTAGTCCAGGGGCGAACTAGCTGACATAACACCATGCATTCCTTACCTGCAAATACAGAAATAAACTCAAATAATTTTACGCATCACAGAGATAATGGTGTATGATTAGCACGCACCAGCATAATGCACATGGGCAGGGTATGAGACATACTCCCAGCGATGATGCACATCGGCAGGGTACGAGACTTACCACCAGCGATATTCTTATGTCAAATATTCCTGTCATTCCTGAACGTGCTACACAGTCTTATGTACCTCAGTCAAACAGAATCTGCCCAAATATACCATGAAGTGTGCGAGACCAGGCAAAAGCTTGAGACTGCATCACCAGGTATTATGTTAATCTCCGTACAAGACCAGCACTTTGCTATGACGGAAATTCGTGTGTACCAACTTTGTGATTAGAAATACCCGGAAAACAAGTTTTTCACTATTCATAATAATCTTAAGAAAAAAGTATCCAGGGCGAGGGATCTAATAAAAGTCATTTGGATATTCTGAAAATACTATGCCCAAGACAGAACTTGAATAATAGGGTAATGCTCTTCTTTTAAAGGTGGTAATGTCTCTTTACCAAAACACTATGAAATTTCAACATACCTAGAAATACTCTGACTACGGTAGACTACAGCGTGGGAGTGGGGGGGGGTTAATCAGCCACTTACATATTCATGCCTTATATATTTCTCTGCCTGGAATAAAGCGTGTGAGTTAATCACCCACTTAAGTATTCATACCAAAGTTCTTTCCCACCCCAAGAGAAAAAATTACTTACTTTCAGTTGTTCCCCACAAAGGTGGACGCCATATTTCTATGGAGAATCTCAAAAGTTTTCAAATGTAATGCGAAACACACACACACACACACACACACACACATACAGATTTGAGATTTGGGGGAAACAGGTTATAAGTACCAAATCACTTGCATAAGAGAATGAGCTCCGTTTTACGCAAAAGAGGATGATGGACGAATTACGTGTATCTGGAGAGCCAGAAAGCATTTGACACTATACCATGCTGGAGGCTGGTCAAGAAGCTGGGTCTTCAGGTAGGAAAAGGAGAAAGATTGCTACTACCTAAGTGAAAGAGAGCAAACGACAAATGTCAGAGAAGCCTTCTTCAAAT